>VXAV01007092.1:3995-52736 GCA_013399715.1 Alectura lathami | reverse complement strand
CTTCCTTCTTTCCTTCCTTCCTTCTTCCTTCCTTCCTTCCTTCCTTCCTTCTTTTTCTTTCTTTCTTCCTTCCTTCCTCCCTTTCTTCCTTTCTTCCTTTAACAGAGTTTCTGAAGCTAGGTAGAGCTGATGGGTTAGGCGTGGACTCAGACTTTTGCGTGAAGGGACACGTTGTCACCCGTGTCTGTGCCTCAGTCTTTAGAGCAGCCCTCCTAAGATCCCGGTTCAGGGAAGATGCTGCCTTGATCTGTATGCTTGAAAGTAACAGGAGCTGAAAATAAAAGCAGGATTTATGGTAAAGGGGCAATGGAAGGGCCTTATGGCTTGTTCAAGAACACAAAGCAGCAGGTGCTTAAGACTCAGCGGTTTCAGTGGGAGTTAAGAAGTTGGCTGGAGCAAGAGAGAGGCATTCCTGATGGCATTTTGGCCATATGCTCGTGGGAGAATTCATGGCCCTGCAGAGGTGCTGATACTGATAGAAAGCAAATAATTTTTCACTGCTGTTAAAATCCCTTGGGGAAAAAAAAAATCAAATCAAAACCAAACCAAACCAAAAAAGCGTCACTTGTACAAACTTTATCTTCCATTTTTTGAGGAGTTGTTCATTGTTTCTTTCTGAGTTTTGCTATAAAGCTTCGAATTCACCTCTAAAGCAATAAATCTTATAACTGGTGCTATGAGTACACTTTTAGTGCGCTTCTGTGTTTGAAATGCAGCACTGGAAATGATCGTACCTTTACTGATGAGCAGTCTCTAGTCATTTATACATGCTGGTGCTTATTCACTAACCGCACCAAAGCAAGGCACCACCCAGTGAGAAGGATAGCACCTTGCTCAGAAGGAGGGAGAGAAGTCTTAGAGCAGAGCTTTTAACATCTTGGCCCAGTCTTGGGACAGTCATGGCTCTGTCTCAGATGAGACTGTATGAACCCAGTGCCTGCAAACTTCCACCTAAGCCTCATCCTCCCGCGCAGGGCAAAGGGCTCCGTTAGCTTGGTGCACCCAGGCTTTAAAAGAGTACGTGGATGAAAGAGGTGCACAACAGGTAGTGAAGCAGCACCATACATCAGCAAAGGCTGGAGGCAAAGGCTTGAAACTTGTTCATAGTTCAGCTGCCAGTTTTTTTCTCTGGACATGGCCGTTTTTACAATGAGGTCTATTTTTAGTGTCAAATATATTAGTATTTATAGGATCTCAGGTGTGCATCCCACATTGACACCCACATTGACACTGGCTTTCCCCTCAGCACGCCTGGTAACCTTCCTTCCTACCAGGTGGTGTTGAAAATCCATCCAGGACAAATAATTGGGAGCAGGTAGATCTCCAAAAGTAGGAAGCTTTTCTAGCTAGAAGAACCTCACTGATACACTTTATTTCTGGAAGACAGAGGGCATCAGCTAGCTAATCCTCGAGAGCAGTCCATTTTCTGAAAGTAAAAGTCCCCCGGGACTGCATGGGATTTTATTAACTCCCAGCTGCAATCTGTGGTGAGTGAAATCACTAAAAAGCCCTTAAAACAGTTCTCAAAACTGAACATCATGCTGACTGTGCTGTAGTTATTGGAGTCAAGTAAGGAGGCACACCTGACTCATAGGGCTGGCGCTGCTCCAGCGAGTTATCAGTTCCTTGAACTATCCCTTCACACAGCCTTCATCAGCTCAGTTATTAACATGAAAACAACTTTTCCATTTCATTCCTTCAGATTAATTTCAGATTTTTTTCTTGTTTAGGATGAAATCTCATCTTTTCCCTCTTTACTTGACAGGGACAGATCCCAACATAATAGCATGAATTGTCTCAAAAAACAGTGAATTTTGAGCATTTTGGAAGAAATGTTATAAATTTTATTTAGGATGGTATTCAGATTTGATATCTTAATACTACTGAATCTATTTAACTTTGTATTTTGATGCCTGCAGACTGCGAGAGTCCTTATCATTTGAGAATGTCACTGGCCACATTTGTCATTGTCTTATCCTGTACTCATTGCACCTTCCTGAGTGTCTCCCGTGGGTGAGCTTCCCTGGGAGCTCTGCACTTGGATTTCCCCTCTCCAGCCCTTCTGGCCTGCCTGGCAGGACAGTGCCTGGGCAATGGGGCACCAGTGAGAGATTTCACAGCAACGTCAGGGGGTGTCGCAGAGGGTGAGAGAGGAGCTTGGGGAGTGAGGCCCTTCGTCTCATGGGAAACAGCTGCTTTCCTCCTAGGAGGAGTTGTACCTTGTAGTGTGAAGGCTAGTGAGACGTCCTAGGCACTGCAGGAGCTCATGGACCGCAAAGACAAAGGATTAAGGGGAAACAAAGAAACACCTGAGTGTGGGTTTTATGTCAGGACCCACGTGCTTAAGGGCTAGGTGTTGAGTTAATTGGCATGGCAGCGCTGCAGGGTTTGGCCTCTGGCACCTAGGTGGGTGATGCTTCTGCTTTTGGTTGGACTGAAAATAGTTACAAAAACCCTCACAGCTTAGCATGAGAATTGCAGTCACGGGCTGTGCTTGTGTGGCTGGCAGTGTGTACCATGTGATATTCCCATTCTCCCCTGGAATAAGTCTTAATTACTCTTGATAACGCCTACCCGTTTATGTGGCTTTTAAACATACCCCTTCAAAGAGAATACTTTTTCACAAGTGATAAAGTCACTGGATGAAATCCTGCCTTACTTGAGTTGGAGAGGACTTTAAAACACAAAGAGATTTAAGGCCAGTCCAGTAAGAGAACATGAGGAACACCAGGCCACAGGAGAGTGTGTCAGTGCTTCCAGCTAGTCATGTAACTGATAGTTACCGCGAAACTTGACAATTACCTAAAATGCTGCCCTTAAAAATGAACATTTGGAAATGCGCCAGATCGTGAACTCCAATGTTTATGATGAGACAGTGCAGGCGTTGCTTTCTTTTAGAAAGTGGGCACAATGAGAAACAAATGACAAAAGCATTTGATTTCATGTGTGTGGTCTTCATCAAATTAGCAAAAAATCCTCTGAGGGCAGGATGAGAGTTTGCAGGCATCATGAAAGAAATTTATTTTTAAAAGGACCTTGAAAGGGAGCTGTATGAATAGCTGGGGAAAAAAAAAAAAAAAAAAAAAAGTCTGATTGAATGGTATACAGACAAATGAGAGGAGTTATTACTAATTTTTATCTTCATCTTTGGTAACCTGGTGTGTTTTTTGGCAAGAAAATTTCCTTGCAAGATTTGTTACTATGAAAACAAGGTCTGTTAATAGAGTCCTGCACGCACCACCCAAAAGCATGGTCCCCACATGTGTCTGCGCATGAAAACTTGGGCCAACACTTGGACAGTGACTTTATGGTGTGGTTTTTTTTTTTTTCTTTTATGTGAGAAATAGATCAGATTAGATCAGATTAGTATATGCCATAAGTCCAGCTTGTCTTCTTTTCCTGAGATGGGAGCAGTCTGACACCAAGGCTCACCATTGCTTGTTTCTGTGTTGCTGGTTATAGTGTCTTTTGCACAAGCAAAGATAAATTCTGATGGACAAGCAAATAAAGATGCTAACAGGTGTCCTTTGTACAACGTGCTGCTCTGTGTTTTACAATTCACTGACTATACACATGTTGGGACTATTTTTTTTCAAAATTAAACCTAATGAGTCTGCTTATTCTACATGTAGCAGGCATTTGAAGAAATATCTAACAAACACGTGACCAGATCCAGTGGTATAAATACAAATGAAAGGTCACCGGTGGAACAGCCTCTGCTAGTGAATTCCCCAGGCTGAAAATGTGACTCCTGGCTTGATGATCACACTGATCTTTTACTCAACCTCTCAGATAGATAAGCCTGCCCAAAAGAGTGGCAGCCATGCAGATCGAGACACTTTTTAGGTGAACAACTCAAACAATTAAAATAAAATGGAATTAAAATTTTTTGTTTCTTCCACATTCTCCAGCAAAAAGCTCTTTTTGAAGAAAAATGGTTCTCTAGAAAAAAGTGACAGAGGAGAGGATGATTTTTCTTGTTTCAAAGTACACGGAAAACTGTAATGTTATCTGCTTTTGTCATCTAATTATCAGAAATAAAGGCTTCCACCTTTTCCAGTTTTGCATTTGCATTCATAATAGCATGTTGCCATGGCAAAATCTTATAATCCTTGACTTCCTTGATGGAAACACATCCTTAGAGGAGTATAGGAAAAAAAAAATAGGGTGAATCCAGATTTTCTCACTGCTCTCCCCGCAGGTAGTCAGCGAGGCAGCCAGCAGCCCAGGACCGGAGGCTGAGGCTGCCCGAGGCCGAGGCCACTAGAGGCCGTTTCATCTTGGTGACACTTGGGGAGCACGTCCTGTGCGGAGCACGTGGAGGTGGCGTGTCCTCACTGGGGGACAAAAGAGGGCTGGATGTGTCAAAGGGAATCAAGCTGCAAAAAAGCTGGAGAAGCTGCCTATTGTCCCCAGCTCGTGCTATTAAATGTGGGATTAAGGAGGAAACAGCCCCCCGGCTCATTGGGCCCATTCAAGAGGAGCTTGTTCCAAAATTTTTTGACAGGGGTGGCTTCTATTCAGAGCCCTGGCTGATAGCACTGGCAGCACAAAGGGGCTTTAGAGGGTTAATTAAAACCAGGTAATGGAAAGAATGGAGTACTGACACTCCACAAATGCCACCGTGGATCCAAAGCAAGAGAAAAGACATATGGTAAGGAGAGCAACCTCCCGGCTGCCATCCGCTCGCTTCTCCTCTGCCGGTGACTGACACTTGATTATTTTTCTGGTAAAGCTGAACATTAGCAGCTAGCTCCCATTCTCCTGCTGCAAAATATGAGCAGGATTGGCTCACAGTCAGCCCTGCAGAGATCGGCAGCCCCTGCAAGCCTTGGACACTCCCAGAAGGTCCCCAAAACACTCTCGTGCAAGCGGACGGATGACTCTTGTCACATCTCTCCCATCCTCTCCTCCGTTTTGTGCAATGCTGCCGGCAATGTTTCTGCCCCTGTCGCTCCACCATGAGAGCAGGCAGGATGCCTGAGCACTGAGGATGCACTAAGGATCTCTGCAGCTTCTCTTCCTCCATGCCTTGAGGGCAGCCTGTAAGTGCAGCACCTGGTTACCTCCTTCAACAGCTCCACAAACTTCGGTGACTGAGCAGAGAAAGGCACGCTAGGAACACCTACAGAATGCCATGAGTTTATGGTGGGTTACCCAGATGTGAACTCGCTGGGGAAAGCAACCAAAAGTGTTTGCTATTTATCATGGGAGATTTCACATGTGTATTACTAAACTTATGTCTGTTTTATATGCTAAAACTAAATTACCTCAAAAGAAGACAAAACACTTACATCTAGATCGAAGTAAAATGTTGGGTTTTTTTTTCTTCCTACTGATTTTATTTTATTTTATTTTATTTTATTTTATTTTGTAGAAATCCCCTTTCTGATCCTCTGCAGGGAACTTAGCTTTAGCTAGAACCAAATCAGCAATTCCAAACTTTTCTGATAATGCCACTATTTACAGAGTGAGCACTTTCTGTGATTTAACTGCTGAACAACATTGTATTTCAAGTGTGGTCTCAGCTCCTAAATTCAGAAGGGCTGCACTAACTAGACATGAATATTACTGCCAGGAAAGAAGCTCTATTCTGGAGATATTGACAGACAGACAATTTGCTGTAAATCAACCTGGGCCACTAACATGCAGCACAACAGCTACTTCATGGCACTTTGTTTGCAAGTGGGCTCTTAGCAGTAAATGCGAAACAAATGTCCCTTCTTTGTGGGAGCAGCAAGCGTCCTTCCTCCTGCCAGGGGTTTTCAGGGTAAGAGCACAGTTGCAAGCACTTCATGCAAAGCAATTGATGTTAAGCAAGGTCAGAACACATCACCTATGTCATTGGTCCGTGCTTGTAAGCACTGGGTGAGGCAAAGCTCGCCTGGAAGAAGCCAACCTTACTGCAGCAAGAGGATAACATGTACTGCTGTGGCTGTGGTGAGTTAGCCACAGAAGGGTGGCTTCCTATGGACGTGAGTACAACACCAGCAAGCCCCTTCTGCCAGCAAAACTAATTGCATGCTAGCTGGAGATACCTGCTGTCTGGCCCCCATGGGCTGCAGTGCTGCCGTGCATGGGGTGAAGCTGACTTTGGTGGGTTCCCAAGAGTGCCATACACATCTGGACCACTCTGTGGGGAGTCGAGTCCTCACATGTCTGTTGTAAGGGTAAGCCTGTTCACGTCTGGAAACCATCCAAATATTAGGGCTGTGGAGGTGCTAGAGAAGAGGAGAGAGAAGGAACATATTATTATTAGGAGATAACCTTCTTCCACATGAATATTCTCTGTCCTTTATTTCTTAACTTTAAGGAATTTTAATTAAATCTTAAATGTAAACTAGCAAATGTTGACCTATCCTTTGCCAAATGGTAGTAAGCAGATGTGACAAAATGCTGGAGGCAGAAACCTATAATAAAAGCCTGCCTGCTGCTGAACACACTCGCCAAGCAGAAACTGAAGATTCTTAAACACTCTGAGCAACATACTTCTCTCAGATTTAGGCAGAGGGCTCCTTTCCTCACTGCAGGAAACACCCTTGTCCATCCCAAGGACTTTTTTTACTGTAGATCCCAACCACTGATCTCCCCATCCCTCTTGTGCAAGAGGCTGAACGCCGGGGATCCGAGCACTACAAGTGTCCTGTTTGCCAACACCCCACCATTGCTTTCTCCCACCTTTTTAGAAAAGCAGAGAGAAATGCTATAAACTCAAATAAGGTACAGGGACCGTGGCAGCAACCACGCAGTATGTGTATGTCTGGTGCATGTGGCAAGGTGTGCTTGTCAGGCACACTGCAAAACAGGGCGTGTGCTGCGTGTACACCAGCCCTGGAGCCATCACCCAGAGGTGTGTGGGGCTGAGCTGCAAGGGTTTCCTGGCCTGCCATTGATACTCTGGCTTCCAGATAGTATTAATAATAGCCATTAAGAATCAATATAATCAATCAATAATCAATATAATAAAATGACTGCTGACAAGGAATAATTTATAGTTATAGGCATAGAGCTTTTCTGTTGTTCTAAAGGCAGAGCCAACTGCGCCTCTGCGATCTGCACTCGGCCTCCTTGGGCATGGTTGCATTACGGTGTCACTGGTGACAAAACGCTCGCCTGCTGCTTTTCACAGCTGCCCCCTGGTTCGTTTAGTGGAAGGTGGGTCTGCCCCAAGGGGAGCAGAGGTTGAGCAGCGTGGGACACTGGCAGCCTGTGCTCTGCCTCAGTTCATCCTCAGCTTTCCTCATTCTCTGGCTTCCTGATGTGGGGTTTAGTGCTAGCTCAGGTGTTTCTCCATCAGTGGTATGGCTTGTCCCCACAGGAGCAGTAAAGCTATTGCTGTAATAGAGGCATTTGGCATCTTCAATCAAAGCATTAAAAAAGCATGTTTCATCACCTGGCATGCTGCCCCAATCTGTTGTCATTTGATTTTAAAAGTAGTCAAGCAAACGAAACATTCCTGGCAAATACCATTAGCAGGCTCAGAATTTTACCAAAACCGCCAACTTTATGTGCAGGCTCTGCAGAGATGTCCGCCAGTGAATGAAAAACTTGTCTGTCTGTCTGTCTGTCTGTCATGGGTGCCAGCACAGAAAGAACACGATGGAGTGATGCCTGCAGAAAAGTCGTCCTTGTGTTTTTACTACAGGATTTATGTCAGGAATTACAGTAGTGACCAGTAATGGTGTAACTTCCACTCTGATTCCCCTTTGCTGTTGAGGAGCTTGTCAAAGAAATTCCTCTGTGCCAAGCGTCCTTTTTGACCTCAGCTGGAAGAGGCTGTTTGTGTAAATTTAAGGAAAACCTACTGCATGTTTTTTGAGTTATGCAAGCAAGGGGACAGTTTTCCTTTCAGTGGATAGCAACGCTGTGCACACAAACACAGCTACAATCAGCCTTGCTAGTTTTTATTTCCCATACTTGCGAAACAATAAAAACTTGAGGGAAAACTATCTCATGCTGACCGAAATTTAAACTGCTTGAACCAGAATGGAGAAATACGCACAGTTCACAGGGCTGTGTGTGTGTTGGCAGATACCTTCAACATTCCTGTAACATTTTAGTGATGAAAAGGCTGGATGATATACCAAGATACACCAAAACCATGCACTTCAGTATGCACTGCCTTCCTCACCTTCCTCCTATTTCTCTTAATCAAGAACATGAAAACAAGAGAATGAGGCAAAAATATTAGTGACAAGGTAGAAAAATCAAGCCATAAACGTGGGGAAATGCAAATGGTTGGGGATTCCGCCACTACAGCAGGATGGCCATGCTGTATATAAGATTCCTTCCATTTTTGTTCCTAGAATATCCAAATTTCCTGGGAGCATACAATTTCCTGCAGTCAGAACAGACGGTGGTGGTGGCACTGCATACTGCAGGCTGGCAGCAACAGTACCAGCTAGAAACCATGATGAGGCACTGGCTGCAGCATATCTCATGCTGTTCCTGTTTGCCACAGGTGATCTCCAGAGGATCCTTGCTGGTGGTAGGGCTGCAAAATTCTGTGCTGCATATAAGTATTTTTCCTGTCCTAAACTTATAGTTTTCTTTCTTTATTTGCTGTGGCACTCACATGCCTGGGAAAAAAATATTAATGCCCTTCCCTGCACTGTCCAGAGTAGTCTGGCTAATCTACAGTTTAGCAACAGCTTGCAATTAACAGGTACTCCCTTACCAGGCCAGTAGCAGGAGAAATTAATTAAATTTAATGGATGCTGTTTTTACTTGGAAGCCACCTTTCATTTAAAGCTTCGGGAGGAAGCAATTAATTGTGGTGTACACCATGGATGCATAAAGAAAATGTGATCCACTCCGATTTGCAAAACCAACATAAATCTGCATTTCACTTCAATAGGAAGAATGTGGCATGGAGTAGCATTTTCGGTCCATACTGCCCTTACCTGCTCCTGGGGTCCAGCTCCCAAACAGCATGACAATGCACACGAAGTAACCACAGCAAGGCAAATGCCTGCGAACAAACAGAGTTCCTGCTATTTGGTTCAGTGGGGACAAACAAATAAGAAATGCAGTCTCTGTCCTAAAAACTGTCAGTCGTAGTGACCTTCCTCCTTTACTTAGATGGCTTCTTAGGAAAAGCAACAGGTTGCAATTTTACTGAAAATATCAAACTTGCAAGAAGAAGGAAAATGTTATTATTTATAATTTGAAAGCCATTTCTCTGGAAGTTTAAGATTAGAAATCTGGGAAGGAGCCTCCTCTCTCATAATTTGGCATTCCCCCTTGGCTGAGTTGATGATGAAGGGCCTCACCCAGCACCCAGTGAAGCTGGCAGGAATCTTTCCCTTGAGCTGATGTCCCCCAGGCTATCTACATAGACCTGCACAAAGGAAGCAGTGGGCTCTTCCGTGCCAGCCCAGTGGTTTGTTCTCAAACCACAGCTGGGTTCATCTCCAGACTCACCATGGAGCCCCTGGTGCGTGGCCGCTGCCCCTCATCCTGTCCCCCAGGAGGAGGGTGCACAGCCTGACCCCTGCACCATGATTAACTTCCACCTTGCTCCACTGAGTACAGAGAAAGGAAACGCGAGGGTTTGCCTTCAGCCCAGGGGGAGAAATCATCCGCCCCGGCCTTTTTTTTCCAGCCAGTGATGCAGAGAGGGAGGAGGAAAAGGGCCTTTTGGAGGGTCTCTTTTTCATCCGAGAGCAAGTCAGCAATTAAAGCTGACTCCGCTTATTCATTAGATCACATTAAAAAAAAATAACACACAGCGCAAGTGGAGGGGGAACTCTCTAAATAAATTTGGTGCACTCGTCCCTCATTCATCAATAGTTATGACTAGTCAATGTGCTCAATTTGTAAGCTAACTGCTTCTGAAGTAGAACCATATGGTTGCTTTAAAACATCTTTTTCGTGCTTAATTTGAGGCAATGATGCACCCTAATCAGCCGTGTGCGGATGAGACCCGTAATTGATGAATAATGAATCACATGCTCTCGCTCTGATTGCAGCATCACCAAATTAATTCTTTTAATCACTTGAAGTTGAATTGTTTTGCAGGACGAGGTTTGTTTAATGGCCAGACCATGGCACTGCAGGTGGATGGGATGCACTGTGAGACGCCGCACTCTCCGGCTTTTCCAGGGCGCGGAAGGCACCTGGAGGAAACCACACAGCTACCTGCGGGATTGGGCTGTAACCATTAAGACCAAAAACACTTGGTGGCAAGAAAATTCTTTGTTTTCCTCTGGCGTTACCACTTTGCTGTGGTCACCTTTGGCCGTCTTTTGACTTTCAATGAATGTCGATATACCCGAGCATGGATGCCTACTAACACGAGGAGAGCTCAGGTGACTGTACCCAGCAGAATAAGACAGGATATCATTGCTGACCATTTTCATGGCAGCTACATGTGCCCTGAAACAGCAATGAGAAGACTTGACTTCATTTTTAAATTGACATCTTTCTTGGATCAGGACAGAGACTGAACTTACCGCAATATTATAAAGTTAGATTTAATCAAAGATACTTACGTGCTGGCACTTATTTTAAGTTAAAAAAAAATCAATAATGATTTGTCTGGTGTTCATTATAACACTGAAACATTTGTGCTGTGTTATTTTTTCATTGCTACCTCCGAGCCTTTCATACAGAGAATGAATTGATTATCACTATCTGTCAGAAGCATCCAGCTCTGGCATTATTGACCTCATACAGTTAATTGCACAATTATCTTTCAACTCTGCAGTGAAATGCTGCTTATTCCTATGTTTTGAGTTTAAAAATTTTACTGTTGAACTCCTGTGCATGGACCTTTAGCTGCAGCTGAATAGAATAATCATATTTTCCCTTCCTCCTCAAACTAATAAACATAAAATAGTGACACCAGGCTGTATTGTCTTTCCATTTTTAATGGCAACACAGTTCACAACCGTTTTAATAGCGTAGTGCATAAACAGTACATATGCTGCTAGTGATGTCTAGTGATCTTGGGAAACCTACAAATGTGACAGTAATTTACATCAAGAGGATGTGAATGCTATAAATTAAAAGATGAAAGGCTCAACAACCCTGGCATGGAAAATAGTTACAAAACGTTGCAGTGACTCAGTGTTGCCGGGGTGCTTTGGTGCACTGCTCGTCTTCATACACAAAAAGCCCTCAGTCTTCTCTCATTAATGTGATACCAGGCAAAAAATTCTACACAATGCTATTTACCCTTCAGTGTCTCTACAAAAGCTGGGATACATTTAACTTCTACCCTCTGCAGCATTTTGAAGGATGACCAGGTGTCCAAAGGCTATAGACTCTCAGCTGGCAAGTCTCAGTCCTGTGTTTTCTGAAGGGTCTGCAAATTGGGGAAGGGAAGGCTCATTGTTAGGGCAGACAATTTTAGACACTGTTCTCTGATTTTCAGAAATTCTGGGCGACTGCAGCTACCACTGAAGAGTTTAAAAAGTGGGGAAAAGAACTTGTAGACAGGGCTTTAATAAAGTATGTTCCTCTTTATTTTTCAGTAGATTGTCAGCTCTCAATTATTATTTTATTAAAATTCTTTCATCTAAAACTGTACGACAATGCCATTAAAACTGTTGACATCTATACAGACACAGCCTTCCGTCCTTTCCAAAATGCAATAACTCCTTTGCTACCCCATTGCAAGCTCCAGCAATCCCACACACTTTCAATCTTTTTGCGTATTTCTAGACTTATCCCTATCTGCTTTATTTGTTTTGGTCACTTCCATCTCCAGCGTCCCCCACCCCCTTCCTTTCATCTAGGTCCCTGTACCTCGCCACATGCCTGGTCCACTTCTGGGTGCATCCACATGCTGCTCTGGGCACAGATCTTTGACATTCTTCCTCCTGTTGTGGTGCTGGGTGGGAGCAAGGGAATTACCAGCTGCTTTCTCCATTTCAGGGAGTTCAAGCTCAGACCTGCTTGTCTCTGTCATCTGAGGTGCAGCAGTGGCAGCTGCAACCTGGATCCCTGTGGCCATCTCAGGATACATCAGGGCACGGAACTTTGCTTACCTCCACTCCTGCTTCCAAGCTAGGAGTCCAGCTGAATGCCTTCTCCAGGCCCCACTGTGGTCAGTAAAGATGGACGACTGCTTCGGCCAGAAGACCTTGCCCTGTGGCAGAATCCAGAGGTGCCTGGTTAGGTGCTGTGTGGCGAAGCACAGCCTATGAGCTCGGGCTTCAGCTGCAAGGCAGGGGCAGCCCCTGGCTTCAGGCGTGGTGGGATCCTTGGCAGAGTGAGGCAGCAATCCATTGCAGACGGCGTGGGGACACCACCTGAGCTCAGACCTGGCCTGAAGGAGGCCTGGTGCTACCTGCACCACTCGCCTAGCGTCATCAAGCTGGCTTGGAAAAACAAGCTGAAAAAACCTTGTTACCTTGAAAAAAAACAGTTTTAGCTGATCTAGGGGCATAAGGACTTGTGCCTGCACTGCCCCAAGCCAAAGGCGCCTGCCCACCCCCTAGCAGCACCAGAAGTAGGTACTTGGGAGCAAAATGCCCGTCAGATGAGGCTCGCAAGTTATTTCAAACACGTCCCGAGATTATCCGTGTTTGTTACTTTAGAAACATATTTGGCTGGCTATTTTGGGGCTTTGTGGAATGACGGTCATTATGTGATATTGCAGGCAGTTATTATTCCTGCTCCAGCTTTAATAAATGCATGGCAGATTTAATAAAACCGAGCCAGATTTAAAGTGTCCCTCTGGTGATAAATCACCTGGTAAAAATTTTCCACAATGCACTCTCCCTCTGGGATTTCTGCTTAGTTCAATTCATTAGTCAAAATAAGTCACCCTACCTGACGAAAATCAAACTGTTCTCATCTAGCTCAAGCATAGTTTCTGAACAAAGGAGTTCATAAATCTAAATGGCAATAGTTAATGATCACTGCAATTAAAAACTTAAAAAATATTGCAAACAGTTTCAATCAGCAGGCATTAAAAATAATTTAAACATGTTCTGCAAAGCCGCAGATCTGGGAATTAATTCGACCAGACTTTCTGCTGCTTTGGAAAGAAGCAGGGGAAAGCAGCTCGGAGTACTGGCAAAACTAGGTTGCCCTTCACAGAGTGTCAGAGCGGATGCTTCCCTGTCCACCTTTTTTTCTCTTTCTCTTTTGGTGGTGGGGAGGGGAGGAAACACTCCTAAAACAAACTAATTTTTGGTCATTTCATTCCCTTCGCAAACAGTTTGAACACTGGGCAATTTGTACTGACAAATCTGGGCCATTAAGAGATAGGGGACCCTAAATCCACATGCACACAAGCAGTAACTGTTTGTATGCCAAGCTGTTTGTAAGCCTGATTTGACAGCACGGGCTATTCATTCCTTTGTCCCCCGCCGGTCTCACAGCGCTAACCTGCATGGGTCTTGGGGTATGGGAGCGCTAAACCTTCCTTCCACCCCCGTATAATGAACAGCCCGTTTCATTAGGAGGACAATTCCCTCCGCAAACCCAGCCCAAACAACTTATTTCACGATCTGTGAGTAGAATTAAGCTTGGGGGGAGCGGGGCGGGGGTGGGAGAAGGTGAGAGGCGCACAATGTGCGGCGGGGGACGGATGGGGCCCCGGCCCATCCAGCGGCCGCCGGGCCAGGCCCGCCAGGCTCCCGCATGCAGATCAGCGGATTAGGGGGTCCCCGGCACCGGGTCAAGTGTCTGGAGGGGCGCTGATAAACACCCCAAACCTGGCAGCAGATTTTCCTTTCTTCCCGCTCCACTTGTGAAGTGTCGGAGCAAATCTCCTGAATGGCGGCGGAGTTTACTTAGGGGCCTTTTCTTCCAGAAGACACTCCATCCATTTTCTGAAGCCTGTTCCAGGCAGTCTCCAGCATAAATTTGCTACGTATCCTGCACAAAAACCTCCCCCCGTCCCCCTCCCTGCCTCAGCCCTGGCCTTTGTCTCAAGGTGTGTGAGCAGGGGGGAAATCCAAAGGAGAAAAGCTGCACCAGGCCCTGTGGATTAAGTCAAGCACTTTGAAGGTTGTCTGAACAACTGACTTCTCATCTTTAAGAAAGTTTTTTTTTTTTTTTTTCTTGAAGACAGCTCTACTTTAGAAAAGGTGTAACATACATATTTATTTTTTTTTCCAGTACTTTAACAAAAAGTAGAAATTGCTGGGCTGGGGGTCTGGCCATGGAACGGCTGAAGCGCTGCTGGGCCATGTTATTCCTCCTTCCCTGGTGGCTGCTGAAGGAGAGGGACCTGTTCATCACCATCACCTGGCACTCGCAGCTCCCACTAAGGAAAAGGAAAGGGGACTTCACCAAGAGGGCATGAAATATTTTCAAAATATTGAAAAAAACAGGCCAAGACCAGCTCCCGTACCACAAGCTGGAAGGCTGCCTCGTCAGTCTCATGGAGAAGGTCGCCTCCTCAGGCAGGAGCAGGAGCTGAGAGGCGGCAGGTGAGCTGTGTGCCTCGTACTCCATCAGGCACCGGAGAGCCTCGATGCCTCACCCCCAGAGCCAGGGCTGGCACAAGGCTTGTTAATGATGCCCATGGCTGTGAAGAGAGCCCCGCTGGTTTTGTTTACCTTAGGAGAGGGACAGAATGATGGAGACAGCAGATGACAGCAGCCTTTACCTGCACCTGGTGGTGCAGCTGACGGTCCTCCAGTCCCTCTGCTTGCTGCCATTGGTTCCTTGTGGCCCAGCTATCGGATGGTCTCAGCTCCTGCGAGCATGCAACAGGTTGTTCTCCATTTTTCATTGGCATCTTGAGGTGGGCTAGTTGGCAAAGGCAAAAAAAAAAAGTTTGGTGGAGACTAAAATGCCTGACCAAAGAGAAGAGGCCCTGTACCACCCATGTGGCTTCCACCACCATCCTGCCCTACTTCAGAGCGCTTGAGGTGTTGTTTAAATCTACCTTCACCTTCCCTACCTCTATGTATGGCAATTCTCTGCTGCACCATTCCTCTCCTTCACTGGGCCTGGGTCCTTGCTGCAGGCAGTGGTGTCTGCAAAGAGACCAAAAGACTCACACAGAGACCTGACCTTGCAGAAAGCCTGGGTGAATTCCACCCTTCACAGATGCCTACAGAACTGTGGAACACCAAACCTCCCAACATCACTGTTTGTCAGTCAAGAGACACCAGGAGAATGACCAGACTTTAATTCTTGTCTTTTTGGTTTATTTGAAGTAACACCTCTCTCCATACTAAAGTAGAGAACCACAGAGCATACTACCCCTTGATGAATGCACCCTGCTCTTGTCCCATGTCCACTGGGGTGAAATTGTTCACAATGGCTGTGGGGCTTCCTCAGTGCCTGAGGGTGCATCAGGAGGCTTCTGGCACTGACCCAGCGTGCCAGCCCTTCCTTCTGCGCTCCCCTGTGGCTAGTGCAAAACTGCTGGCTTTGGCTTCCAAAGCATTTTCTATTTCAGGCAGCCATCTATGGGAATGCCCCCTATTGCCTTTTTCTCAGAGATACAGGCTTCAGGATTGCATCCATGCTGGAGAATCATTGATGACTGATCCTGTACCTGTGACTTCAGGGTGCCAGGCCAGGACTAATGCCACTGCTGCAATGATTCATTCAGCGACTACATTAAATAGCAAGGCTGGAACTTGGTGCCCTCTGCTCATCCAGGGGCAAAGGAGAGCAGCAGCATCCAGTGTGTAATAGCTGCAGAGGGTCTGGTCCTTTATGAGCATGGGAGTACTGCACAACTGGGCCTGCCAAAACCCCCTGGACAGGGAATCAGGGCAGCCTTAATCAAGGTTAGTCCAAGTGCCTTGGATGGAAAGGCAGTGAGTTACCAAGAGAAGAGCCTGGTGCTCGTCACGGGGCAGGAGGGGGCATCTCCTCCGAACCCAGCCCCAGCAAGGGCCGGGGGAGGAGTTCCTGGGTCAGAGGCAGGTTTTGTGCAGCTAAGTGAGCGAAGACTGCTGACTTCATTGAAGAAAAACCATTAGAAGAAATCAGCTTTTGATGGGAAGTGTGAGATGCATACAGGTCAGAGCACATAATGAGATAAACTTTAACTTGAAACTAATTCTTGAGCTTATTATACTGAAATGGCTTTGGGAAAATCAATTCACATGGACATATTACAGTCTCTAAGGTAGTACTTCTACTACCACTAAGCCAAAGAGGTTATTTTCCTCTTTAATGCTTTCATGGATTAGAAAAACATGTTCCAGTTAAGTCGCACTACCCATGCAGAGGTTGCATGTAATTAAATTCTATCGCTGAGATTACCAGTTATTAGATTATATATGTATTTTTTAAAAAGCAAGCATGCTTTTGCTTGTGTGACAAGGGGTGGCATGAAGAAAAGCAGCAGTATGTGCAAAGAATCTCTAAATAACTGATAAATAGGCTTAAGTTATTTAAACTGGCATCACAAGTAGCTTAAGCAGTATGTTTTGTATCATCTAAATTTCTAAATACCTGTAGTATATTTGTAAACATGGCAATCTAACATTTTGCTGAACAGCACATTCACATTCAAATTAACATAAATGAGGATTTAACAGCTGATTGCACAGTGTGAATGATAGTAACTAACAGTTAGAGAGGGAGAGTTGTAAGATGATGGCCCTAATGCGATCAGCGAGGAGTGAGGTGCCTTGCAGCAAGGCTGGGGAAGTTTTTAAAACTGTTGTCTCCATATCGGGAGGTAAATGCCACCGAAGGTGATGGCGATGTGGGCAGAGGGCGACATCAGAGGCAGGAGACTTGGAGAGCAGGAGCAGGCACGAGGGGCAGCGTGAAGCTTTTCTCCCACAGGCCCCCTCCTCCTTTATGGCAGGGATCAATGGGCTCCCTGGCTATTGAATGCTTCTCCTCCTGGAGGATGCAATTGTTGGGAGGTGTGGCTCATTTCAGGCATTTAATCTTGGCTGAATGGGGGCTGTGTTACCCATTTTGCTTGTGGGCCGGAGAGCACAGGCAGCTGGTCAGTGGGAGGCAAC
The DNA here is from genome assembly GCA_013399715.1 of Alectura lathami. NCBI lineage: Eukaryota > Metazoa > Chordata > Aves > Galliformes > Megapodiidae > Alectura > Alectura lathami. The sequence goes on along the minus strand of VXAV01007092.1, from coordinate 35,832 downwards.
AATGACCGTGAGCGGGGACGAGGGCCGGGAAGCGGGTGCCTGCGTCCCCACAGTGGGATGCTCAGCCCAGCTCCCCTGCACCATGTCCTTGGCTTCCCTGTGGGTCTTGTCTTCCTCTGGTAACAGAGACCTGTTGGACACACACCACCGCCACTCACTGATCTCAGTGCAAAGCATTGAAGGCAGTGGCCATACAGCACCATCACCACCTCCATCTCCAGCACAGACACCCAAAGAGAAGACCAGTGGAAAATGCCTGGGTTACCTCTAGCAACTGTCTTTTAGCTGGGAGTGTCCTGTGCTCCCCTGGGAGCTCTGAATAACTCCCTGAAGGATCCCCCTTCTCTCCACGCCTTCCTCGGTACCCACCACAATCAGGCACCACTGCCAGGGTGATCACCTAGCAGCAGGGTATTGCCAAAGTTCCTGTCTGGGAGAAAGTTTCTCAGATAGATCTGGGTTAAATTTAGACAAATAGTAATGACACCAGAAAGTGCAAGTAGTTGGTGCAACTTAAGCTGCTCATATGGCCTGACTTCACCTGTTCTGTCCAAGTTTAAACACAACTACAAACCCAGAAGATCAGATTTGTAGCAGAAGGAAGAGCTACTACCAGTTTTACTCCGAAGCTGTGGTACTTGCAGCATTTACCTGAGCAAGACCCTCTTCAACCCCCTCTCCACCTCACCGTGGAGATCTGACATTGTTTTCCTGCCCCAGGAGAGGACTGTGACCAGCAGGTTTCCCACACTTCGCTTGCCTGCTTGCAGTCCTTTTTTCCCATGAATATGGATTTTGATTGAATGAGAAAAAAAAATCACTGATCAATTGTGTTAAACTGAAATTATTTTTCCATCCTTTTTCTGAACGGAATATTCATTTATCATCACAGCCCTGCATGACCCAAACCTCTGCTTCAGCAGGCATTCAAGCTGAAGCCCACAGATCCATTTACTCAGGCGATGCTTGAGCAGTCTGCCTGCAGCAGTTCCCAGGGTGAGCTGCCTCATCTCCTGTGCTGCCCATCCTATTGACATGGGTTAAGCTTGCTGAAAGAGGGACACTCCAGCTGTGTCTGTGCACAGCCTGGTCTGAAGGTGTCCTCGCTCAGTGCCACCATCAATGATAATTATACTCAGGAAGGGACGTCTTGACCACTGACTATTCGCTGTCTCTTGGTGAGCAGCTACTTGGACTCTGGGCAGTCCCACAGAGAAACCCTGATTCGCTTTCTCTCCCTCCAGCTCCAGCAAAAACCAGCTAACAGAGCTCCAAAGCGGAGCTTGGCAGGCAGACGCAGGGCAATGGGTGAGTGTTCAACTGCTGGGAACACCTTTGGCACTCTGTTTCCTTGAGCAGCTCCTAATAACTTGGCAGCTCTGCAAAGGAGCTGCTGGAGGCAATCAGTTTTCCTTAATTCAGAAACCTGGACGGCTGGAAATTGGAGAGCTGATTGTGTCTGCGCTCCCCTTGGCGTTTCTGCCTTTGATGGTTTTATGTGGTGTTAAGGCTCAGCATCCCATCATAAGAGCCACTTGCCAGGCTGTCTCAGCAAGGAATAAAGTTGCTGAACATACTGGAGGTTTATTTTTTCTATCAAGAACTCCTTATAGTGAAACCCTGTGATTAACAGTACTAACCAGTCTGGCTACTGCGAGGGTGATTTCTGTTGGAAACAGTTACTTGGAGAGATCTACTAGGCAAAAATAAAAAAATTACCAGGGTCGAAAGATTTTAGGAGATCTCCAGTTTCTAATAAAGACACTTCAACACATCTAAGATATGGGCAAATGGTCAAAACACTTTCCACAAATCAAATGTTTAATTCAAAGAAATCAGAGTCACTTAAGAAATTATTTGTGGTAAAAACAAGAAAAAGGAATTTTCAACCAGCTCTAGATTCCAGGGAACTAAAACACTACGTGTGTTAACTTCAGCATCCATGTACATCGGGATTTGACTTTTCTTGGGTCCTGAATCACCAAATCAAAAATACTTACACAGAGTCTGCCCACAAGCTTATTCAGGGTTAGTTGCAACAAAGTACCAATCATAAAGACCATAGAATTCAGAACTCAGCAATCAGATCCAGGTTTTTCTTGGCAATGCCCCAACACAGCATGAGAGAAATTAATTGTTCTTGCAAACAGCAGAGACCGAATCAGTCGTATTAAAACAAAATCTTCTTCCAAATGGCAGAGCTTCAAGAGTAACTAGTGTGCACAAGTCAAGAGCTGCTAGGGATCAATAGCACTGATACGAAAAGCATAGCGTTGTGCAATTGAGTTGCAATTTTTTCCTTGGCTTTTTTATCTTCTCTAGAAGGAGCCACGAGAGGAAGGAAGACCCAGAGGTACCACGGGCCAGCACTGCACCAAAACACAGCTCTGCAGCCAGCAACCTCCACACCTTTGCAGCCAGTGCAGAGGAGATGGGGTGTTCCTTTTAAGATCTTGCTAGAGATGCAAAAAATCATCTTGATTTCTGGTCAATCTCCATAGTGCTGCCTGCTTGTCAGCCTCTTTCGCTCTCTCCTTGATGCTCTCTTACCAAACACTGGTGTGACAAATGGCCAGAAACCCACAATAAGATCATTTTGTCTACCAGTGGTGGAAGGAGAGCATTGCTGGGGTTAAGTGGCCGCCCCATAACTCTTCCTGGCAGGGTGCAGTGAGCTCAGCCCTTAGTGGCTCATGAGACAGTTCACTGCTGGCAGCCATCTGCAGCTGGCGCGGGCTCCGCATGGAGAGCTGGGGCCACGGGGTGCAGCTGACACCATGCCGGTGGTCTTCGGTGGCAACAATGGCAGGCACTCCAAAGTGAGGAGGGCAGCTCTGGTGTGCTTAGCACTGCAGCCCCCATGAAAATAATGAGAGCTGGGCTCTTTGTGGGCCCAGGGCTAAATGGGAGTAGTAAATCTTGTCGCCTTTAACTTCGGTGGCCAGGGAGCCTGGTGCTCTTCACTCATTTGTTAGACTCTAAGCCGTTTTGCTGAGGGAAGGGCGTGGTAACACCTTATGACAGGCCCGTGATAAATCACTTTCTGCAGAAGGTTTTTTGGTATTCTCTTAATCTCCTCCCTGTATGTCTATAGTATTTTGCCTCATTAAAGTCTTATGGCCTTGTCTTAATTTTACCACAAACCAGATGCATATAATGATATTCATTTCTATTATTTTCCCAGCTGCACATTCTTTTGCTGGTTAATCTTTGCTACCATGTAGTTTAACAAGGGCAATGTGGATGTGGACTTCTTGCTAACTCTTAAAGGAAAAAAAAGCTGTGTTTTATAATTCCAGACTTCTGTAGAATCACTGCAGCTAGCTGGCATCTCTACTAGCTAGGCACAAGCATGTCAAGAAACTCAGTTCTGCCTCAGAGGAGCCACTGCCAGGACACCTCCACCAGCAGCACAGGCCACAGGGGCACACAGGTGGATAACATCACTTGTTATCTGGATCACAAAGGAGTGAAGTCAAGCAGAGCCAAAGAGAGACCTTCAGTGGTGATGTGGGAAATAGCAACAGGTGAAATGGACTGCTGACAAATGAGAAGGATCTTCCTTTGGTCTTTGAGGTTTTGTCTTGACGACATGTGAGCTACTGATGGGGGAGGTCTGCAAGAAGATATGTTCTCCTTTCTCCTGTTGCTGTCCATAGTGAGTTCCAGAAGGCTGCGAGCTTGATCTGATGTTGAAGATATGGACTGAGGCCTGACAAGTCTAAGTAAACATGTGCCAGCCACTGTTTTTTGAGAGACTGTGATTTGACCAGTTGGGTGTATTCTCCCATTGATGAAAAGGCTAAGCAGCTGCTGGATTTAAAATGTGCTGCCTCCAAAAAAAGGAATATGGCAGTTTTTTGTAGAGAAAAGTCTTGCATTTATTTTGTTTGATTTTATTTGGTAGGAGCAAATCAATGTGCTTTTCTTCTGTCCTAATTTTTAGGAACTATTCTGACAGAAAATCAATTGTGAAAAAAAAAAACACCATGCAAGGTTTTGTGATCTTTTAAATTTGCTACAAAAAATGAGACTGGATAAGGAAATACCTTGAGGAGCATTACTAACTGGAAAACTTTGTTTTACATATGTTACGATGTCATGAAGCATGCTTCACAGAATGCTGCCGCTGCATCCCTCCTTCAGAATCTGGCCCAAATATGGCAGGGTTCTTCTATTCTGTCTTCCCAGGTACAGGGTTTGGAAGGATAATTATCAGCTTGACCATTTGATTTTGTGCAAAAAAGAGAAACTGAAAACACACTTGAACAAGAGTACTTATACTTTGTGACACCCAACTGGCGGGCAGAACAGGGCTCAAGACCATCTGCCCCAGCTTCTCCTGACATCTGCTACCCTAACCGGCCGACCTGAGGATCCGAGCGAGTTACTATTAATTATTGAAGGCAGCATTTTCAGTACTGGCTTCTTTAGCAGGGGTCAGTGTAATGTCCATTCAGTCGCAGACACACTGAACTAAATGCATGACCCCAGTCAAAGTTCATTGCAGAGACACAGATCTGGGCCACGACCTCAGAAATAGCTCAGCCTGTTTTGCAAGGACAAGAAGGCGTAGAATTACCAGTGAGAATAAAGTTACCATCTTTGAAATGAGTGTCCAGATCAGCAACTGCTACCATTAGGACGTGGAAAGATTTCTGAGGGTGAGTGACAGCAGCACCCAACCCTATAGATTTTTTGGAGTGATCCTTCCATCTGCGGTAAGCACTGGGTTACCTCATCTGGTGTGCTGACCGCAGAATGGCTGTGTCCCATGTCCCTGGGAAGGCAGCAGGTACTGGAGAAAGCCACACTAATGACACAGCAGCCCCTGAGGTAGGACAGAGGCTCTCTACATTTTTTTGTTAAAATATTTCCCAGTTCAGGTAAGCTAGTGGCAAGCTCGTGCCTGGACATGGAGTCTCAAAGAGCACAGGGGAAGGCAGTGAGGGCACCAACATCCCCATGTGCTCAGCCTGCCAGATGCAACACGCTGTCAAAACCAAAACCAGACACTGAAACAAACACAGAAACTGGTTGATTCAAGCTGACATTTCCAGATGTTCACTGGAATGTTGCTGTTAGAAAACTCGCAGGATCAGGAAACCTGGAAACACCCCTCTGGAACTGCAGCGCTTTGGGAGGGGTATTGCCGTCCTGCACAGAGACTTGAGAGAGTGCGGCAGCTCAAAAGCATCCTATGCCCTGTTGCTGCCTGACAGCACAGAAAGCCCCCTGCCCAGGGCACAGAGGTGTTGCTCCTTCAGCATCACCTGCCTCAACTCTTCTCTGCCCCAATTGTGCCAGGTGACACAATGCAGCCACTGTTTGTGTCCCTGGAGCCATCTGCTCTGGTCTCACAGCAAAGTCCTGGATGCCTGTTCTCCTCTGTCTTTCCTCTGCTTGGGGGTGAGAAAAGGCCCGGGAGGAATTTCCTTGGTCTTTCAGGTGCCTCCAGCTACCCACACGCCACCACCATCCCCTGGGTTTGTCAAGGGGACTAGCATCCACCCACACATGCCCCATCTAAGAGCCCCTCAGATCCCCTCCAGCAGCAACATCTGGGCATCTAGGCCACATCTCAGCCCCAAGCCCTTGCTGGACCACACCACATGCACAACCTGTGCATGCAGTGTGGCTTGTAGGCACTGGGCAGGCAGTGAACACAGTCTGCTCCTCCCTTGCTCCAGTACTTCTGGCTTTACCGAAGTATATAGAACTGTGTTTTCTAGAAGTGTTTAAATATACTTCTTTTTTTTTTTTACCCCTTTCATTTTTGTTGGTGGGTGTTACAGAAGGGGTGTGCAGGCTCACCGTAAGTGCCTGATGTCAATCAATCATTGCAGAGACCTTAAGGGTCACCTGCAAAAAAAGCTTCCTCTTGGACTCCACAGAAATTCTTCGCACAGAACACAAAGCAGCACAAACAATGATCCTTTAGGGTGCTGCAGGATTAACCGAAATTATCCATAAACCTGTTGAACCTCAGGAACAGAAGGGAAGGATAAATTAAAAAACACGTGCTACATTTACAAATATGCTTCCTGTTCCTGTAGGAGGATGGATGTGGCTAGAAATGATATTTAAAAGAAAGATGTTGCTAATGTCTGCTGTTTAGGAGGATTTTTGAGTGTTCCAGTCTGGGAGAGAGATTGCTGTCTAGCACAGTGCTTCAACAAGTAAATGAAAACCTTCCAACATTTCACAACACAAGGAAGGTGTGAAAAATTATCCCAGAAATATGGGAGGCTCTTGCAGAAGTGCCCAGTGGAGAAAGATCAAGGCGATCATTATATCAGTGGCGAAAAGGACACTTAATTAACGAAAAGACAAGACAAAAGACTGGCTGTGTGTCTCGAGACAAAAAGGGACAACAGAGCACAGATAGCAGCTGGGCCGGGAGAGTCCTGACCATGCTGTCCCCCTGCTGAAGGCAGCAGGGTCAGAGGGCACAGAGGTGTCACCCCAAGAAGTGACCTGAGAAGGCAGCAGGGTGGATCTGGTGCTGCCAGCAGGAGGGGAAGCCAGGTGAGAAGACATGGCGCTGAAATGGTGCAGGGAAGGTCCTGCCCCCAGTGGAAACCTTCGGTGTCTTTTCATAGAGAATAGTTTTACCCAGAGTCCCAGAAGTGCTCAGCCACTGCCTGAAATACACCGCCTGTGGCTGGCTGGGGTCACACAGCTCTGAAGAGCACACTGCTCCCTGGGGATGAGTCTATGGATTAACCTACAGCCAGCATTTCTCAGGGGGTTCTTGTTTTTCTTCCTTTCTAGCCTGTGAATTTAGCCTATGAACCAACATATATAAATTTTTTAATATTATTATTTTGAAAAAATAAGTTTTATTTTCTATTTTAGGCTAATCATCGCTTTCACACTTCTGAATTTGTCTATAAGAAAACCACATAGACACTTCTTTCATTTCTCTTAATTTTCCCAACTATGTCCCAGACTGTTGGGACAACTTCACTGGTTTTCATAGATCCCTGCTTGGTGAATGGCAAGAATAAGAATGATGCATTGCTTAGGAAAGAAAGAAAATCTAGCACACACACACACTGCCAGCGTGCCCCCTGTAATAATGTATCCTGCTACAAAGCACAGCAATGCAGCTGTCCTGGGGACTGCAAGATCACCCACCAGGTGACAGTGCAGTTCCTGCTGCAAGGTTGGTTGAGGACCCTGCACAAAAATGATCCAGTTGACTCCTGTCAGTCTTGGGTTTGCATCAAACCAGTATAAAAAGTGGTTGCAAGTGCATACACATGTAAGCTGTAGACCCTTGTAAAACATATTGTGACCTTTGGTATTACAGGAGATTGAGAATCTGTACCTTGTAATGTGAAGTTCTTGCTTACAGCCTGAATTGTGCATCTGATACGAGGAAATGTCTGAATTGACATGTAACTGTAGTGCCAAAATCAATCAAGTTGATTTTGCTCCTGTTTTGCTGCTGGAGGGAAAATTCCAGTAATGCTGGCTGGATACTTGGCCTTTTGAAAAGAAAACATTCTACTCATTTCTTGTTATGTTCTGAGCTACCCTCACTGCTGCTTATATCAAAACTCTGATTCTGAGTTACAGCAAGTATTATACTACAAATACAGGTAGACAAAGAAGAAATGACATGGAGCATCTTGATCAACCCAACATTTCATTTCAGAATCTTAATTTTCTTTTTGTAAAATGCACCAAAATCAATGCTTTTTCAGATCCTTCCACTTAAAGAATCACGATTTTCTTTACAACAATAATACAACCTCGGAGTGGCACATGGACCTCCTCTGAAACGTCCTGGATGGATGAAGCATGGCACCAGACACAAGCATGCCCAAAGCAGAGGCTGGAGTGCAAGCCCTCCTCCCCAAGTCTACACACCACATGGTCTGTACCACTCTGTGGGTGCGCACAGAGCCCACACTCCTGCACAGCTGTTTGGACAGCCCACGTCATTATACTTTGAAGAAATATGGGCTGCCCGTAACACTCCGTGGGATGGTGAGGATCCAAAAACAGAAGTCTATCGTATATGTCAGAGCAGTATTCCCACAGTTTGTCATATAAAGGTTTTGTTTGCTTGTTTTTCTAAAGTATGGCATGAATTTTAATGTTTGACAAGTATCTGTGACTTTTCCTTTAAATCAAATAATGATTTGAAATTTCTTTCCTATTTAAAAATTGGTAAATAATTTCAGCCAATGCAACTCTGTGCAATACTTGACAGAAGATCAACACCCAGCTTTATGGTGAGGAACTGCTTCTCCTGCCACCAGCACTATGATCTCCCTGTTGTATTAAATTTACCAGCCACTGTATCAGCAAAAACCTCTTGTTGCAGCCTCTTAAGGCAGGAAGGAAGGAGTGCCACATCACCATTTCCTGTAAGCCCTGGAGGATTTGATTTCTGAAAGCAACAAGAATTTTTATTCCACTGGCAATGACACAAAGTTAACTCTGAGCACGTGACCTTCCTCCCGCCTTACCAGGGGCTGCTCAGGCACTTGCTCTCTCTACTAGACTTGGGTCTGCAGCTTTGCAGGATCCTCTCCAGCGTGTTGAATATTTATGGCCAGCAATGTCAGGAAGAAAAGCTGGTGGAAAACAGGAGTGTGTGGTAACGGGGGGGCTGAAGCTCAGGTTTGCAAACTGCTAAACCAGCTCTCCCCTAACTCCCTCTGCTGCTTGTAGCTGACAGCTCCATCTTAGTCCAAGCTGCAGATACCAGGCAGTTTATACATGGAGCTGCCTTTTTTCTGATGAACAAGGCCCAGAAATCTTTTTATCCCTGATGCGTGTGTTCACTTATCCCCCTCACTCCTTTTCCCACTTTTGCCCATTGCATTTCATTTGTGCTCTTCCATGGGGATGCAGCTCTGTGTTTTCACCCAACAGAGTCCTGCCCAGGTCTCTGCCTTTGGGCTGTGCTTGGCCTTTCAAACTGCTCTTGTAGTAAGCTGACATGGTTTGGGGGCACAGGCTTTGGGGTCCTTCTAATTCAAGTGCAGATTGAAGAGGGTGGCAATGAATTTATTAACATGTCTTTTTTTATCTTTTCATGAGAAATATTTTACATCTGTACTCTCAATGATAGCAGAGCTAAGTAGGTTTTTTTTGCAGTTAAACACTGAACAGGGACAGATTCCGAACATGCTGTACCATCTCCCTCGCTTCAGTGCTCTGCCCATTATTTTCAAGAGCAAAAACACACATCTCTGCAGCCCTGCCCTATGATTACCTGAGCCAATTTGTCATCATTACCCATAACCCACACTGCCACAAAGTTTGGGTGCCTTGCTGTTTCAATTTCTTTTAATGAGGAATGTGTGCTTTGACAAACAAATAGCCCTCAGCAGAGATGTTGGCTAGTTTAAAATGACTTGTTTCAATTTCTTGTTTATAATCACGTAAGAGGTTTTTAAATATAAAAGCTCAGTGAAAAAAATAAAAATCAGATCCTTTAGAAATCCTTGGAGGGGAGAGGATGGGACCAGTCATTAAAGGAAAAGCTCAATGATTTAAATAAACTGAATAGAGTAAGAGATGCATACAGAGGTGGGGCGAAGACCTGAAACTCAACAACTCAGGCTTCTGCCCTTGGCCTGGGATCGGTTGGCATCTTGGTCGCAAAAGTGTCCACTTGCTCTCCCAAGAGAGACATGAGCTTGGCTTTAACTACAGACTTGTGTCTCCCCCTAAAGAGGCTGAACCAGCCTCAACGGGATTGGTGAAACCCATGGAGAAGGAGTGAATGCTGTTGAGATAACCCAACCCTTCATTTTCAGAGCTAAATGTTTTCCACAGTCAGGAAAATTCTTTTGATAACTGGCACACGTGCAAAAAGTTTTCAGGCAAAACCATATCCAATTAATTTTCATCAGAAAGAGAAGCATGCTCATTAATAACAGACTGAAAGCCCTTGACACAAGATCTGGTCACGGCAGTGCATTTGATTTCGCAGCTCTGCACTTGCAGTCTACAGCAGATCACCTATGAAAAGCATGAGACAACCAGCCAGGCAATGCAGAAACCCCAGCGACACTGCTGGAATGGAAAGTGAACTCCTTTTATTCTGTGTACTTTGGAAGAAGCTGGATGCACATGTCACTTTGGAGAGGGATGACAAGCCCTTTGGTGTGAGAGGTTGTCAGACCAAGAAAGCATAAGGCATGCATGAGATTTGTCTTTAACTTCTGATTTCCAGACTTTTATTGTTTTCAGGTAACGAGGTACATCTGGATGCATCCTTAAGTGTCACGAAATCCAGGCTTCTGCTTACTCAGTTTTTTGTGTGAGAAGGTGTTCTGGAGTGCTTGTAGGAATCGTAACACCAAAAGAGCATTTGTGTTTGTTTCCTAGCTGGTTATCACTAACATGTGGAGTACAATGGCTCACTGGAAGCAAAATCCTTGCTTACTCTCTCACTGAAAAAGGGTAATAGGATGGCCTCTCTGCAACGGATAAGTAGGAGCCACCATTTCTTAAAAGAAAGAGGAACATACTCACGTGGTGGTTTAACTAGAATCAGGAGAGGATTTGCAATCAGTACTAGTCGACTCCCCAGACTCCCTCATTTTTGGATCTAAGGGGAATAAACATTTCCTTTCTGCAAGAAGTTCTTGGAGTTGTGAATTTTTTCAGATGTTTTGTCCTGAATATTTCCCACCAGCACTGGAGCCGTGAGCCCTGGGTGACAACTCCTTGAGGCCTAGTGCCGGCTGCCGATGTTTGTTGGCACAGGGCAAGGAAGTCTTAAGGATCCCCAGGCCTTGGGGCATCTAGTTCACCTGCTGATGTGCCAGGAGCCCAGAGGGTAAGAGCTATGGACAGCTTGGTGGGGAGGGAGAGGGGTCATGAAACTTTGAGGGCTGTCAGATCCCTAGTCCTGTGTCAGGGAGCCTTGGAGATGGTGCATGTGGGGCCACACTTGGAACCTTGAGCACTGTGTGTCGTTGTCTTCAGAGAAGTCTGCTGAAAGACCTGAAATATCCTGGGCAGAAAGGAAAGAAGCCAAGTTGTTTTAAAGGGATACGGCATGTTTCTGTCTGATAAAACAGCCAGCTTGGGTAAATCTCACTTTATCTGTTGAAAGCTCTTTGGGGCCAAGCAGTCAGCACATTTCTGTAATGTCATAGAATCATAGAATCACAGAATCATCCAAGTTGGAAGGGACCTTTGAAGGCCATCCCGTCCAACTCCCCTGCAGTGCACAGGGACACCTACAGCTGGATCAGGTTGCTCAGAGCCCTGTCCAGCCTGACCTTGAAGGCCTCCAGGGACGGGGCATCCACCACCTCTCTGGGCAACCTGTGCCAGTGCTTCACCTCCCTTATCGTAAAAATCTTTTCCTTATATCCAGCCTGAATCTCCCCTCTCTCCGTTTGAAATCATTTCCCCTAGTCCTGTCACAACAGACCCTGCTAAAATCTGCCCCCTTCTTTCTTGTAGCCCTCCTACAGATGTTGAAAGGCCGCTATCAGGTCTCCCTGGAGCCTTCTCATCTCCAGACTGAACAGCCCCAACTCTCTCAGTCTGTCCTCATTTTAGCTAGTATTCGTTTACTCCTTGGTACTTCATGTATGTCCTTCTGTACAGACTGACACCACAATATTTCTATCATATATTTATTTTATTAATAAATGATCCCCCAAAAGCAGTTCTCAAGTCAAATCTCTGACTCTGTTTAGGATCCTGGACGAGCATTGTGAAGACCTGGATTCAAGTCCATCTTCTACCCCTTGCAGACCTTCTCTGTTCTGGCTGTGGCCTGCAAACATGCTTGTGGAGGTCTCTCAGTAGTTCTTTCTGTGATGGAAATTAAAGATGTGCTGGTTCAAAACGCCCTTGTTCAGACAGAGAGTGGCTTTACTGAGTACTGAAATACAGCATTTGGATCTTCAGCTGTGAGGCCTGAAGTTTTTTAACTACTAATTGGAAACTGATAAGAAAATTAACTTGCCTTCTTCGTAAAGCTCGTGTATTGCTGTCACATGCTGACATCTTCTGCTACTTCATCAGCTGCTGACATCACTCACAACGTGAGATTTTCAGTCTGTCATGTCCACCTGAGTAGAGGCATGCCCAAGTGAAGGTTACTCTTTGTCAGCGCAAATCCAAAAGAACCAGGACTTCGTCCAATATGTATATTATCAGCATCCTGCCTCCTGGGATCCCTGGTGAGCTTCCCTGATTCACACTGACTTCAGCAGGTGTGACTCAGGTCTGTGGAAGGGATCTTTCCTTTCACAAAAATGGACACAAGTTTTGGTGATATCAAAATAAGCACACTTGGAGGCATTATCTCGTGCATGATCTACCAGAGAATAATCCAGACACCCAGCAGGCATTACAGGTGCTAAATCTGCAGCTGTAGGCTGTAGGGAGAATTGTGCCAAAATTGCACAGAATTTGGTGCCACCAGAACAGCCTGAATTAGGTTGTGTGTAGATGTGTCTATGGGCAGTGTTTGACCCTGTTATCGCAGCCGGGTATGGCACAGATGGGACAACTGCCCAGATTGCATGAAACAAGGTAACCAGCAAATACTTTTTAGACCCAAGCCACACGTACTTAATTACAGAAACAATTATGTTATATTATGATCAGAAATGCAACCACTCTGGTCACAGACGTCCATGATTCTCTTCACAAAAAAAAAAAAAAAAAATGTGCCTTTCTAACTCCATAACACGCAATGATCCCAAGTGCTCATTAACCCCATCTAAGTGAGAAGGACAGAGATGTTTAGAGATGTTAGTTTTCCCTCCATACTCATACATAGAGCAAACATGACAGAAACCGCAGCAAGACTTTCTGGCTCCTGGAAAACATCTCTGAAGTTTTCTGAAGAAACTATGACAACAAATCTCTGTTCCACGAGGACACCCACCAAAAAGGGTGAATGTGGTAGCAGCCTTTCAAGTCCAATATGGTCTGGCTTCTTCCCACAAGGTGCTGGAGCATGAATTCAAAGCCAAGGGAGTCCCCAGAGGACACATTGGCAACTCCCCCTCCTCAGCTCACCCTCTCCTCTGCGGTACCACAAAGGGGCTGGTGGTTCTCCAGGGAGGAAAACCACAAGATGATTCAAGCTCTGAGAATCCAAACTTACTCCCTGAGTTAAAGCTGATGGTCAAAGAACAACCAGAACCAAGGCACAGATGGATGTGCTTGTGGAGGCAAGCAAGTCTCAGTGTTTCATACTTTGTTTTCTGCATCGATTTTGCAGGAAGCCAAATGCAGAATCGGATCTGGCCAAGGCTAAAAGCACAGACCACATTGGCAACATCCACATTAAAGAGGAAAGTGAGCAGCTCTCTTTGCCAAAGGCAGATGGAAAATTGCTGGTCTGACCGCTGCTGTTGATTGAAGTGACCTGGGATTCTGACCAACCTCCAGAAAGCAAACTTTAGCAGAACTGGCCAAATGACCTTCTCTCCACAAGACAGGAAATATCATTGCTGTCAGCTGTCCTGCCGCATCACTTTAGGGCAGTTTCATTGAAGCTGAGCGCTCGCCAGTTCCCTTTTGTGCACATTCCCTGCATCTCCCTCAGATAATGAGGAACTCTCAGAGGTGCTCGCTTTGGCTAAGCTAGAAGTTATGGCTCACAGCAGAAATCAATGGATGAAGTTGTACCAGAATGTGCTTTCAGGAGACCATGCCATGTTATCACAATGATCCCTTGATCTTACAGTCTGTTATGGTCCATAGTGTAGGTAATTGGAATTCCAGCCACGTGCTGGCACATTAAGACTGGACGGATTCGGGTGGCTGGGTTTTAATCAGATGTAAGGAAGTAAGCCAGTCACCTCTGGATGATAGATCCCAAGCCTCCTCCAACCTAGCTCTGCTGTATTGCTGGGAGCATGGCTATTTTGTCCTGTTAAGCTTACATAGGACTAGCTGGTAGACACGGAACTACTCTTGCAGGGGGGCGAAGTGGTTAACATCAAATGGGTTGGCTCGTGTGTCCCTCAGCACTGGTGGTGGGCTCCTCTTGCCCCACACGTTCTGTTTTCTATCCCAAGTCCCAACTAAATCATGGGCTCCCATGAGGACGGAGCCCAGCAGCTGTGGGACCAAACTGCACACACTGCAATGGGTTTTCCCTGGGGTTGGGTCCCAATGTCACTTGTGCCCCTAACAGGTATTCGCTGGGCCTCTACAAAATTTCCCTTCTACTCCCAGCCTATTCTGCGTGGAAGAAGGAGAAGCCCACCCGAAAATACAGCCCCATGTCTGGTTGTGCAGTATGCATATGAGGTGAATTTACTGCGGTGCTGGACTTAAAGCCACCCCATCTGGATCTGTTATCTGCTCGGTAACCCGAGTTTTCTTGTGACAGAAGGTCTGCTTCTCCTCTGCTGGAGACAAACACAACCAACAACAACAACGAAAAACAACAAAATCAAAACAAGTGGTTTTATTAAGCTTGCATGCACTTAAGCCATTTCTTTGAACCTTTACAATTCAGCACAGTGTTCACTGGCTATGAATGTCTTCATCTGGATTTAAAAGGTGGGAACAATGTCGTGCACTTAAATCCCTTAACTGGAAATTTCTTGCCTTTCATTTGTTTAGCCACAGTAGAGAAAAGACTAGTCACAAAACTTTCCTCTGTGCTTAAGAAGATTTCTCCTTTGAAGCAGCAACAACAATAATACTGTAATAGAAGTAAAGCCTGCTCTTCTTACACCAAGCATATTTTCTTCTGAAGAAACGTGCTGCAATTGCAATGACAAAGTAGGGCTCGCTAAGCAGGGCCGCTTCCCCCTGCTACTTTGTGTTGAACTTTTACAAGCAAGCCATAAATACATAGATACCAAAGAGTTAATTTGCGTTTTTAAACCTCCTTCCCAATATCCTCTCTCATTCCTGCATAAAATCCCCATGTCCAGACATCAAATCAGTAAACCCTGTTGCCTGTCAGAGAATACAATGTCAGGCCATTAGTATGTTAATAAGTCCGGAGGGTGACAGGTGGCCTAGTAGACAGCTCAATTAAGCTGCTCATTAAACACACGCTAACGAACAGCCAAGGCAGGGCCTGAACAGCACCATTCTGTAATGACATGATGTCAGAGCGAACAAATGAGGAAAAATAACAAAAACATTACAGCAGTGACAGACGCCACTAATAGGGACCCCTTGCACTACATCAGCCCTCAAATCAATGAGCAACAGGGATCAAAAAACTCGACCCAACATTCTCAGGGGACTGAATGCAGCAAGATTTTTTTGGTCAGGTTTTTTCTCTCCCCCTTTTTTTTCCCCTTAACTAAAATTATCATGGAATATCACAAATTAATAACAGGGGGAGGGGGGAATAAAGGGACAGAATTTGGATCCTGTAAGACTACCCACAAAACGTGAAAACTGTGGAAGGTAAGGGCTGAATGAAAATCATTATTTAATGGGATCATCATTTAGGTTTGATTGGTGTTTTTTGCTTTATCTCACCTTTCCCCCTTTTTATGAAGCCCGCGGGTTCGAACGATGTGCTGTACCTGCTCTGCCTCCTCGTTCGGCACAGGTCACCCTACCAGTTACGGAGTGCAGAGACAACTTTTAAAGTGCAGATTTGTAGCTATTATTTTTTAAAAGGGGACTTCTGGCAGCTGGTAGAAAAACCCTGTCATTTTCAAGTAAGGAGCTTTCTGGGTAATAAATTCAAGCATCCGACTGGTGCTGAAACGACATTTGAGTCCCGCGCTGCTAAACTAATAGGCTGGTGGACCATTATAAGGTCGCGACCTTAGCTCTTATCCTTGCTGTAGAGCTGTGTTAAGTTAACAACTGATAACTTAAAGGTCTAACTCCAGACTTGTGCTAATAACTGCAATAATCAAGTCGAACTGCACAATGAATCTGCAGCGGTGCCTTCAGGGAAAGAGATCCGATCGCTTGGTGGCTGGTGGTAGGCAGGTGTGACAGCAGAAGCAGCAGCGAGTGGGCTTGCAGATGCAAGTCTTCAGCAATGTTTGGGGGACCTGTTTAACCCTGAGGGTAGGCCAAATTCAGCCAAACACAACATGATAGGAAATGCGGCGGTTCTCTGCCACTCGCGCCTTGTAACACATCGGGTACCTGCTGATGCAAAGCTGCTGCGAAGGGCTGCCGTGTGAAGTGATTGATTTTCCCAGCCCCTTTGCCCTCCTGCAAATAAGGTGCCGAGTGATGGGAAATGAGAACTGAAGGATGGAAGGCCGGTGGGTGTTTCTGGGCTGAATCCAGCTGTGCCATAGAGAGTGATGCGAGGCAGACATCAGATGTCAGATTAGCGCCGAGTAACAAAACAGCACGGCTTGCCCCAATATGGTTACAAAAAATGAACACAGCGGAGGGCTGGCTCGTGCACAGTGCTTGTGCTGCGTTCCCGAGGTTTACACATCTCCTCCCATCGGGCTGGCCTCTGAGGCTGGATCATTTTAACTGCTCTGATTCTAAGCTGGCAGCGTTAAATTGGTATGAAAACCGCACACAGATCGCTCCTCTCAGGCCTGTGGCTGGATTTGTCACTGGATTAATTGCACACAGATCCAGCTCCACAAGACTTCAGGTGGAGAAGTAATGGGAAGTGCAAGACAAGCAGCCCTGTTTTGCACTCCACAAAGCACCAAACTCCCCCAAAATCAAGGAAGCTGCATCCTTTCTTCACCTCCAGCACGTAGCACGTCAGCATTTGACACTTTTTCTAGGAAAAATCCACACATTTTCCACTGCATTTCGCACTCGTTTTACATACACAAAATGCTGACTAAATCCATGCAAGTTGACTTCACCACCGAAGCACAGGGGTACCTTTTATTTGCCATCTACTCTCATCACTGACTCTGTTCTCTTTGTATGAGTCTCCTGCCACTTTTCTATTAGCTATTTCTAAATTCAGGAAGGGACAAAAAGCAGTTTTGTCCTGGAGAAAGCAACCAAAGTTTCTGTTGCCACCAATCTGGAAGTGCAAAAAGAACACTGCAAAAATATTTGTTCTGTGTCAGTCAGTCAAAACATGAGCATTTCTTGTGTCTATAAGGCTTCAAGAAGTTGGAAGGTGAGGTGTATTAATGCACATGAACTTGACCAGAAGTGCTGGAGCACCATGTCTGCCTGTGGTGAGCACTGCAGCCATGCCTGGTCAGCAGGAAGCCGGGGGCTGCCAGCTCTTGATGATGGTCTCACTGCACAGGGCTCCCTGGCTCATACCTCAGCTCTCTCAGCTCTGACTCCAGGATCAGTTTCTCTCTCTCCTTTTTGCCTGTTTCCAAGTCCCCATCCCAGGTTCCTCATCCAGTTACACTCCTTCCTCACCTCCGAGTGGGCTGATCCTCACCCTCTTTGCATTAAATCAGGCAGAATCCTTTACATCAGTCACTGGTAATGGAAGTCCTCCTGCAGTTCGAATCCATGTCCAAAAGGAGAACTGTACCTGAGGAGATTTTTGTCTGCAAATGTACCAACAATCATGGTTGGCTCCAGAGCATACCCAAAACCAACAGTGTTTGCAGGGAATTAAGTTGCTAAAACTGACAAGGACTTTATTGAGCATGTGCCAAACTCTCATTATATTGCAATTTTATCATAGTTTCTCCAGATTTGGACACATTTTCACAAAAGTAGTAAAGCACAAGTCTCCAACAAATAGCCATTTTGCCAAATTCAGATAATTCAGATTTTGTTTTGAAAAGCTTTATGACTGTGTTTGAGAAATGTCAAAAAGTAATGTTTGTACGTAAAAATTCCGTCTTGTTTTGCTTCTCCCTGAGTTACGTTTCTGTAAATGTCCTAACCACTTGGTCTGGTGTTTCCCAAGCATTCAGCTTGAGCAGAATTCCATGCAAAAAGTGTCTTCTCAAATATTTTGAGATCAAGGTGATGCTTCAGACCATTTAGCTTGTGTCGGGCTCTCAAGGTATGAAGGCATCATTTCTACTGAAAAGAATTCTTGCATGTTAGTACGTTTCTGGGCGCAGGGTAGTATTCAACTGAATACTACATCTTTTCACAAAACTTGCTTTTGGGGTGAGAGTGTCTTTCTCTTGTACATGTAAGAGTTGAGTTTTGTTAGCTGGGACCTACCATAACGAAAGCCTTCCTGGAGGGCTTGGAGGGGCTTGTCCCCATGAAGCACTTGACCCCGTCATGCTGCATGGTAAGACCTGGTCGCAACACCTTGGCCATAACTATCATTGGACCTTACTTCTTCCTCAGATTCATCCTCCAATTTGTGGCCTGCGTCACAGTCTTCCTGCAGTCCTCACCCTGCTACTGATACTGCTCTCAGCCTGTGGGTTACTGCCATGGGAGGTGGATGGCCTCTTCCCACTGTACCTGGTAGTGAATTTGAGGTGGGAAAAATGCTGAACTCCTTGATCCATCGTGCACCTCCTAGTTCATAAAGGCCAGAGGGAATGGACTGTCTCCTCTTGTAGACATCAGCTTGCCAGAACACAGGCATAACTAGTGATAGGACGAGAGGTAACGGCCTCAAGCAGTGCCTGGAGAGATTCAGGTTGTATGTTAGGAAAAACTTCTTTGAGAGAGTGCTCAGGCATTGGAACAGGCTGCTCAGGAAGGTGGTGGAGTCTCCTTCCCTGGAGGTGTTCAAGAAATGTGTAGATGTGGCACTTAGGGACATGATTTAGTGGGCATGGTTGTGTTAGGTTGATGGTTGGACTAGATAATCCTAGAGGTCTTTTCCAACCTTTATGATTCTATGATTCTATGATCTAAAAAGGAATAGACGAGTGCGTCATAGGATCTCAGACAAGACACAAAGTTTATATCACAGCTCCTTCATCTGAAGGTGCACAGGTGAAGTTGGCTTTGGTGTCTGAGTATTTAAGAAAAGTGGAGAAGGGGAGGTAACCTGAAGGGAAGACCCATGGGAGCCATCAGCACACACCCCTGCTACTTCGTCCCGTTTGGTGGCACTTCATTAACACCTCCCGCACCACAGTGGCTTCTCTGGTAGGCAAAGCCAGTCTGCGTGGGTCTCTTTCTCAGATATAATACTGCAAAACAGACCTGGAATAAGACTATCCGATTTTGCCTAAACCTTTCCTTTTTGCCCAGGCTGGGTTCTAGATGTGAGGGTGCATGTCCCACACCCAGGGGCTCATCCTGCGCCTCCAGGCTCATAGCAGCCCAGCACCAACACTGGATTCCTCCTCTCCCAGCTGAAGGTACCATGGGCTCCTCCATGCCTTGACCTAGAGTGAGCTCTGCCCGTCTTCTACCAGATATAGAAAACAAATAGCTTTCACCTGTCCCCAGCACCCTGCAGCCACACAGGGAGGAAGGTCCCTGACCCCCAGAGAGGGAGAGGGTATCCAGTTGACACAGAGGTCCTTGCTTTCGGTCAGCTAGAGGCACTATTCTCAGCATCGCTGCTTTCCTATTTTTGCTTTGAGTTTTAGGTAAATGCTATTGAGTAGCAACTACAATACAACTGGGTTCAAGAGTAGCACTGGGACTTTCGGTTGTCTAGACTGGTTCTGTGAGCTTATCTTTACTTGTCCCTGTGAGTGTTAGTCTGTCAGACAGAGGCAGTAACACAGATGTGACAACTCCATTTTGGGGTACTTTTTGTAGGCTCAAAGGATGACACACGTCAAGGTATTGAGATCTGCTGGGAATTGTCTGCCTGCTAAAATTTAATAAGCGAGCCAAGGTTTTAAATCCTACTGCTGTGTAATGTCTAAAATTCTCCTTGTGACTAAAGCCTGGAAAATCAATGTAATCTTTGTGTTGTTGTTAAAATAGTCAGGATCATGGGGATATTTCTTCTAGATGGGACGGTCGCAGGAGGGGCATCCAGCGTGGCCCTGGGATGAGCCTCCCACCCACAACCAAGTGGCTCTCCACCCACAGCACGGGTACACCCGGGGTGCTCTCAGAGCTTGTGGGGAGACTTCCACCCTCCTCCTGCCCAGTGATGACCTTATCTCCTACCATTCTGCCTCTGCCCTCCTGGTGCTGCCCACATGCTGCAACCAGGGCAATCACTGGCTATCCAACACAACTCAGCCCAGCCCAACCAACGTGGCTGGTCATGCAGTGACTAGTTTCCCAGATACAACACTACAGCTGTTTCCCCTCCAGTTAGCTAAAGCAGCAGCTGTCACAACAACTGGTGCCAAGGACATGTGAGAGGGAGCACCCAGACTCTGCCTCTCACGTTGGCAAGATCCTAATTTAGGCAGGACACGTTTACTTGCTTTTTGTGTACACTGAAGAGGTGAATATGTTTATTGTGATTAACAGGGAATAGGAAGCTTCTGCAGTAGGATTAGAGTTTCCAGGAGAAACCAAGCTGCTGTTTTACTTTGAGTGATGGATTTCCTCTGTTTTAATGACACTCACCCAGCTATGGCCTGGTCAGATACAAACTAAAGGTCTCCACCTCATGAAGAGTAACAGTAAGTTTTGGACCTAAGAAGAGTTGAGAATGCTCTGGCAGAAGTGAAATATACACTTCACACTTTAAGATGAGCTTTGAAATTGATGTCATTGTCCTAAGTAAAGCATGTAGGTTTTGGAGGAACTACACACTTGCAGCACCCGTGGACTTCATAGGTATCTGTAGACATATCCTATTTTTTTGGAAAAAAAAATAAATAAATAAAAACAGTTACTTCTCTTGAAATGCCTAAATACAAAACTTAAAGCTTAAGAGCCCTTTCCCATCCCACATACAGTGTTTGGGCCTCAGACTGATCTGCCAAGTCCTCCCAGGAGATGGGAGGTGAGCATGGAAGACATCTTCTTGTGTTTGAAAACATGTGAAAACATTATCAGGATAATTGAATGGTCCAGCAGACAGTGTGTCAGACCAGGCCTTGTTCCTTGTTTTTCCTGAGCCTGCTACCCCAGGGCCAGCCACAGGATATAATCCCACCCTGTCTTCATCTATGCCCTGCCTGAACTCAGGAAGCCGTGAGTACATGAGTGCTGAGCACTGGTGACCAGGAAGATGGCTGGGTAACAAGGGTCTCTTCTGCTAGGCTCTGGGTCTTCATGGACAAACACCAATAAACATGTTGTGATATCGAGATGCATCAAGTTTCCCAAATACACCCCTGAGACTTTGAAAATTAATTCCCGGATCAGAAATAACACAGCTTAAACTCTGGCAGCAGCCTGGGCTGGATGTTCTGCACTCTGGCTGGAAAGCCAGGGGGCTGCCGAAGTGACCCGGTGCCCTGTTTACCCCGATGGGACGTCCCTTTGGGGCCGGTGGGCCGTTCCCTTGGAAGAGGAAGAGGACCAGAAGTAAGTGTGGGATAATAGCCCACAGGGGCATAGCCCTCCCCTCTGAGGTCCAAGTTATTGCGCCTCTGCATGTGAGTTTGTTTTTTGATTTTCCACGGTCCAGCCCTGTATTTAGCAGAGAATGACGCTGCAGAAGTTCTGACACTGATAACAGCCCTAAATACACATGTGCACAAAGCCCAGGGCATGACTGTTTTGTTCCTGCGGACAAATTATGATCCACACATTGTGCTTGCACCGTTTTTTTGTTTGGTTGGTGGTGAAGCTGTGACTTCTTGGGTTCTAGCATGCCATTAAATCCAATCCCTTTTTTCAAAATAATAAGAAATAAATAAATAAGGGAGCCAGATTTAAATAAGGTTTAAATAGTTGCAAAATGCAATGCAGCTCTCCCTTGTGTTTGAGAGGATTGTAAAATCAGCTCAGCCTGGATAGCACAGTGTATGTCACACCATGACACTTGCACTGGTTCAAAGAAGGAAACTTCACCCAAATAATGAAATTTAGATCTAAATAAAAACTTTAACAACTTTTGCCTGAGTACTACAGCTCCTCACCCAAGCAGAATTCCCCCTAGCAGCAGTGCAAGTTGCAGACAGGTATTTCAAGGTAAATCTTTCACAGGGTAAGCCGTGTATTTTTAATTTCTAGCACTAACTTGCTTTGAGAATTACAATTAAAACTTACATTTACTTCCATTTTAACAGGAGAGAATTTCCTCAAAGGAAGAAATAACTGGAGAGATTATTATTCAGCTTCTGAGAGGGATTAATCCTTGAAATCCTTGCTTAGGGAGGAGGGATATTTTGAAAACCACTACTGGGACTTTTGAAACACATTATTTTTTCTTTTATTTAAAAAGTTCTGAATGGGTACATGAGGAGCTCTTGTTTCCTTATTTTTAGGGTGATGTTGTTTAGTGCTGGGGAGGCTGGGTATGTCAAAATGTGCCCGGTCCTGGTCAGAAGGAAAAATTATTTACAATGCCTTGTTGTTAGTCAGGCGTTTTTTGTTGTTGGTTGTGGTGGGTTGTATTTTTTTTTTTTTTTCAAATTGAGAAAACTTATTAAAAGAAGAAAAATGTACAAAATTCAAATGCCACCTTTCAAATTTAAAGTATTTCCTTGGTGATTCTTGCAAGCACTGGCATGGGGAGAGAATGTAAGTCACCAAAAGAAACAACCATGTGTATTTTTGCCCTGAGCAGCTAACAGAATTACTCACTGATGTTCTGAATTAGCAAATATCTCTTTCCCGGGGCCATTATGAGAGGATGTACTAGAAACCAAGTAACACAGCTGACCAAGAAGTCTCTGAAGTTGCAGCCTTTTGTGTTTATACTTTTGAAATATCTCTATTGTGATGCAAATACTGATTTTCAATCAAAAATATCTCTTTCTCTCTCTGAAAACTGTTGTAGGAAGTAAGCTTAACTCCAAATGTTTCTATTGAAGGTTAGGATTTATTTTCCCCCTTGTTTTCTGTAAAACAGTGAAAATGGTTGATATTGACTGAGCTGCTTTTCTGTTTATTCAAGTCTTGACAGTTCCCAGCTTCCATCTTTTCCACTCCAAATGCTTGATTTTTAAAATTTAACACATCAGTGTGATCATTTTAGGGCAGTATGTGTGGGTGGAGAGTGCAGTGAAAGCTTAGTGTGCATTACTTTTATTCTTCTGTTAAAACTGAAATCCTCTCTCACTTTTTCATCAAAAGATTTCCTCATTAGTGGATAGCCATGTAAATTATATCTCAAGAGGAAGAATAACTGAACAAAATGCATAAACACAGGGCTGCTATGTCACATGTTCATTAAACTGTAGATTTTTTAAATAAATATGTATTTTTATGAGACTGAGTGTCTGCAGCAACAGCCACCGAAAATTCACAGAAAGAGTTTTAGAAAAGGCGGCCAATATCTTGCCCAAGGATTTTGATGCCTTTCATCTGTATCGGGTTAGAAGTGTTTTTACTGTATCCCTCTCGATGCAGTTCTGAAGAAACATTTCTCCTGCCAAAGTACACACACAGCCTGGGATTAAAAGGGCTGAAACCTACCACCAAGTTCTTAACGCCCTCCCACAATCATTAGACTAAATCCGCCGTCATTCCAGATTCATTTTTCCCTTATTCATCTGTCCAACTAATTCCTGCTGCATTCACTGGGCTTACATCTTAATCTTTTCTGTTACATAGAGAATACATAATGAAAAGCTGCATTTTCTGGGTACATGCACACATTTGGAGCGGATGAACCATATGTGAAGTGACATACAATACTGAATGGAGGCTGAATGGTGTCCAGTGCTAAAAACAGTGCAAGTCCAGGAACAAAAAGCAGGAGAACAAGAGCCCTGTGCTGGGCTCGCCTCGCCTGAACACCAGGGGATTCGCCGCTAAAACATGGGTATAATTTCACTGTTTTCACTCACACAAGCTGTGGGAAAGGAGTCACCATCTGATGTTTGATTGTGCTGGATATGTTTTTGGCAGTGGCCTTGTATTCTGCAGTGGAAAAAAAAAAAAGGGGGGGAAGAGAAAGGGGCCTCATTTGTCGCCTTGAGTCTGGCGGGGAGGAGTCCCTGACTGCTGGCCACCTGAAGGCAGGACGAGACTCGAGACTCGGCTCCCCTGCCCTTTCCCCTCTGCACAGCTCTGCCACACCCCAGGGGAAGGAAAGCAGCCCCATGGCGATGGCCTGTGCTGCCAGGCCCAGCTGGGGTGGGGTGTGCTGAGAGGAGAGAGGCCATGGTGGTGGTCCCGCCTGGGGTAACCCAGGCACAGCCACACAGTGCAGGGGAAGCGGGTAAGCCTGCAGGCCCTGAGTACTGTGCAGCCCGGAGGGAGCTGGTGACCATGCCAGGGGCTCATCCATCCCAAATCCCTCTTCCTGTTATAATCTGTAATTTAAAAGCAAAATGTAAAAGCTTCCCTGTAGGGAAGGAGAGTCCAGCCAGCTCCATGTCTGTTGGCATGGGGGAAACCAGGTGCGCTGCCCAGGGAAAGAAGAGGCATGTCAACCATGACCTCAGCCTGCCCCATCCCGTTGGGTCCCACAGCCCTTCACAGGGGCTGTGAGCTGCTGATGGGAGCCAGCACAGTGCACAGGAGTGTGCTTAGAGACGTTGAAGTCCTCTTGGCTCCAGGTGGGCACGGCTGCGTGCTCAGAAGATAGGTGTATGTTCAAATGCTCCATCTGATGGTCATCTGAGGTCGCTCAGCAGATGCTCGGCTGCTTGGCTGAGCAAGGAGCATTCTCCACTGATGGTCTTTCCTCAGCACAGTGCCAACAAGAAGAACCAATGTAGGTAGGATTTCCCTGAGCATCCTGGGCTCCTGTCTCCAGCCCCCGGCCCAGTGTCACTCTCTGTCCCCCCTGTCAGCTCTGTCAGGGGGACAGGAGCCTGCTAGGGTGGGATATTTGAGTGGAGAGGCCTGGTACCTGGCTTCTGCTCCCGTTAAAGAGGTCTCAATGTAATAAGATTCAGATAGCTTACAAAACTGTCATAAGTTGCCAGAACAGAAATACATCACCAAATGCTCAAGCAATGCCTGACCATCTCTCAGTGCACAGAGTGCCCAGAGCCCAGAAGTGGCAGCTAACGGCACTTGCGCTGACCCGTGAGGATGAAAATGTCTGCCAGTGGTACTGGCGGGCTGTATGTTGCGCCTTGTGCTTTCTTCTTGACCCGGAGACAGCTCTGCTGAGGAAGATGAGGAGGAGGAAAGGAGATTTTGTGCTGTTCTGGTGTGGAGGAGACGGCTGTTTTTCAGAAGGCAGAGGCCGGCTCCTTTGTGCGTGCTGGGATTTCTCCAGCAGGTGGAGATATCAAAACAGTCTTGTGCGTCCAACAGAACACTTTCCAAAACAAAGCAAGAACTGAAAATTTCTGGCAATTCCAGCAATACAAACTTTCAAGAAAGTGGCTAGGATAAAAGCAACCACAGAGTCTGTATTTTTTCTAGCAAATACCTAAGCATCCCCTTCACAGACAAGTGATGCCATACCTTTCACTAGCAGAGAGATACATCGTGTGGAGGAATTAATCTTTTTTTTTTTTTTTTTTTTACATAGGGTGTAGTGGGCTAATGGAAGCATATAATTACTGTGTTAGCATTAGGGAGCAATATAGCTGCAATAAATTAAGACTGCTTTGCAATTAGAATGATGAACACAGCTGTGGAGACAAATGGCATATGTGCTAATTAAATAATTTGTCACTTGACTGTTAAGCAAACAATACAGCCTCTTTACATTACAAACTACCATCTCTAGAATGGCATGATGGCCTATTAACAAAATGGAGGGAACAGATTGCATTGCCATGTTTGTCTGACAGCAACTGCAATGCAGGGTAAAGGTGGCGTATTGAAGAAACTAGCATTCGTTTTTAAAATATTGTAGACTTTTATGTGAGGGAACGGCAGAGCTCCCTGGATGTAATCCTGTTAATGCACATATAGCTACAGTACCTAATGATTCATTGCCAGCAGGCACTGGCCTTTTGTTTCACATTAAACGAACTGGGCATTTGCCATCCAGGGACTGTCAGCGAACAGTAGAAAGTAATGACAGGATGTGGTTGTACGAGCCCCTTTCATCCCGGGAGCTCTCAAAAGCCATTTGCAAATGTTTATAGGGGTGGCTTTTCTGCACACACCAGCCCTCCAAGGAGGTGAGAAGCCCTGCAGGGTGCACATCCCGCTCCAAGAAGTCCCTGGAAAAAAACGTGAACCCAGACAGGTTGGCAGGGAGATTTTCGGTGACCTGCTGCAGCACACGGCAAACACGATTTCTGCTGTTGGTGCTGGCCCTATACAAAACATCAGCGCAGGGTCCAAGGATGCAGCGCCTGGAAGAGTGGCAGGGCTTCGGGACTGAAATGCAAACGCTGCCTCGCTGGCAGGGCTCTCCTCACAGGAGGAGGAGAAGCGAATGGCCTGCACATAACAGATGTTTCCTATGTCCCTGAAAGCCGTACTTGAAAGTGCTTAGTTACTATGGTGCTGGAGGCGGCATTAGACTTTACACAGACCAAAAGAGCGGTCTGTGAAAAGTGGGCGACTTCATCTGTCATTGAAAGCCCCGGAGTAGCTGGCTATCTGCACGTCCCTCCTTTCGATGAGAAATGCTTCTGCTGTGGAGATCTGGGGTTTGTGCAATCTCAGATCATTTTGTGGACATGCTGGAGCTGTAGAAAGCAAGCTGGGCTCACTTTCCATCCCTGTGAAGACTGATCCAAAGTAAAGAGAAAAATAACAGGGACACCAAGGCCCCAAGAAAGTTAAATATGAAAAGAGGGGAAAATAGTCCCATTTAAAAGGCCTCAGCATGAAAAAAAGAATATGTAGAAGTGTTGTAGAACTGCAATAATAATTGTAGAAATAGTTCTATTATAGACTATATAATTAATAAACTTTCAGAGACAAAATCCTCAAAATGCACTTTTAGTACCCAGAATATTTTTCTGGGTCTGCGCTAGGACAATGTGAGTTATTTACCAGGGCAGCCCGACACAGAGACCTATGTGCAGGATGTACTGCGGGGCCGACAGACCGCGGCCCGTTCATGGCAGGGACCACGCCATGGGCCCATTGCCCCGCAGTGCATGGGAGGCCAGGAGATGCTGGCTGCTGAAACGGTGACTGGCTTTTTTCCCCTTTCTAGCCTGGCTTCAAGCTGTTTGTAAGCTGTGCACACCTTGGAGACTGGGGAGCAGAGGGATGAAGTCAGGAGCAAAACCACTGCAATGCCTCTTATTCCAACTAGGACAGGTAGGGAATTTGGAAGCTGTTCTCTAGGGACAGAAACACAGAGACCAAACACATCTAAGCTGCAGAAGTGCTTCCTAAAACGTGGGCAGAGATGCAGTGGTTTTGCCTATTTGTCCTGCAACAAGATTTGGCACTGACAGTATTTTCAAAACAAAAGATTAGCAAGATGTGTTTGTTTATTCTGTCACACTATTGTGAACTGTAGAAACAACAAAAAAAATTTAAAACCAGCCTTTGTTTATACCAGCAGAAGTTCATTATTAAAATTTATAGGCACGTAACACCCCAAGTTCACTATGTTTCTCCTGCGTATTTTGTTCATGTTTTGCTCTTAAGCAAACTGCAGTGAGTGCAACCTTGTACTGCCTTCCATATATTTGAAAACCTTAATTAATAAAAAAAATATTTATTATTATTGAGTGCTGATAGAAGCATAACCAGCAACAATACTAATATTTACTTAAAAGTCCCCTGTGGCATCTAGGCGCATCTGTATTTGAGACTTTGATGCAATTCTGGAAGACAGGATGCAGGGCTCAGCAGGCTCTGGGGATGGATGCACAAACCACACCAGCTGATTTCCCCAGGTTTGATGGTGAAACAGAGATTTGCAACCCTGCCATCAGTAGTCTGCTTTACTTCTTCATCTGGGCTACACACACAGAGCTTGCTTCACCTTCAGATAAGCTCTCCTGGAACACAGGAAGCCAGGGTATGACCTGTCTTCACCACCTCCCATTATGCCCTGGATCTGTAAGATCCAAACTGGCCTTGCTCGTTCCCTTCTGCTGTTGACATGGGAACACGTGTTCTGGGCCTGCTCCCACTCCTCCAAGGAAGGAAACAGGTAACACGCAAAATGAGAGAAACCTCCTCAGTTTGCTCATAGGACATTTAAATGATCATCCTGCAACACAGGGAACAGGAGCAGTACATTACCACAGGGCAGAGATCAAGGGAGAGATGTGAATCAGTGTCACTCCTCATCACAAACTTTTGCCAAAGACGATGCCTGGTCCTCTGCTGCCAGCATCACTGAGTGGTGAGGGTTTCGTCTTCCTGAAAAAAAACCTGGCCAGCCCCGTTGTCCTGGAGGGGAGACAATTGGCTCTAGGCACTGCTGTAACCAGGGGGGCAGCTCTTATGAGCAGTTGGGGCTAATACTGAGCAGTGGGAAACACCTGTCCAGCCCCAGGATGGCAGCAGAAATAGCAGCACACAGTTTGAGCTGGTTGCATACAGGTATTAAGCTCTTCTGTTCACTCTGAAACAACAGGTCAAAGTTTCCCCTGGCCCAATGTTCAGTACTTTCTGCATTGCTAAACACAGCTGTCCGATTGTCTAATGTCTTTAATTACCAATTTTCTTCTTTCTAATCACCAGGAGCATGTCTGTGCACTTCCACCCCCTGTGTCTTCTGCAGCCACCTCAGACACGTGTGTGCCAAGTGATGGGAAGAGCCATGTGAACCCAGTGGAAATGCTCTCGGGTTTAAGTTACTCAAGCGAGACGCTGGAGAAAAGCAGGGTGCTGGCAACATTTCTCCCTCCCTTGTTTAAGAGGGAATGATTACAAGAATAATACAGCATGCACATAAATTACCGTCTACTTACTGTACACGTCTGCTCTACCACAAGTTTTTATATGGTGTCAAAGTAAAGTATAGAATGAAAGCCTGGCTGTTGGGGCATTAGTGGTAAAATTCCCACTGGTTTGCATAAAAGCGTTTCACCCACTGTTTCCACAGGGAATCAGACTGCCTATTCAGAGAGCAGCCAGAGAAAACAGCAGTATTTAGACCATCTGGGGGACAGAAAATGAGGCCTGCTACCTAGCTGGGTGGTTCTGCTGGCCACCACCACACAGGAGCAGGAGGAGAGAAGACTGTGGACAGCGTGGTGGCTACAGCCATGCAGGCAGAGGGGGAAAGTATCCCTTATAAAGACATTTTCTGATGATTATTTTTGGAAACCTTCTGGTAATCCCCAGTCAATCTGCATGCTAATAGAGGTCATTTACCAAAGCAGAATACTGGGAAAAGCTTTGCATAATAAGAACATTAGTTTGATTTGATACTAAAACTTTTCCACTGCTCAATCAAAGCCAATGCTGAATTTCTGAAAAAAAAAAAAAAGGTATTGAATGCAGAAGTGAAAGTGGACACAGTTTAAGTGAGCTCTTTTTGATCAATTAGACCTTTCTGTGATGTCATCTTTGTTACTTATTCTAATGAGATGGGTGTTGTAAAAAGGATTGGGGAGTGAAATCCATTGATAATCTCCTTAGAGCTGTGGATAATATACAAGGTTTCTCCCCCACATTGAGAGCTCTAAGCTGTTCTAATATACTTTAAGACTTCTCAGTATCTCCCTATTCTTAAAGGAAGATGATTTTCCTCTTTATGATGGGATGTAGGTTTGTTCACTCTCTCTGAATAATTTTGTCAGAGATTTACAGCTGCACTTAGTTGTTTTCATTCACTGCTGTACATCTTGTGCACAAAAGCCATGGTTTAACCCCAGATAAATGCTATCTGCTGCGGGGCTTTTTGAGTGTGCTAAAGACGTAGAAGCTAGTGCAGCTGCAAACTTTCTTCTCAAGCCTCAGAGCTACATTAAACTAATTTAAGTACCTAGGCAAATATGCTGAAAGTCTTCTGCTGGGGACCTTTTAGGAGGAGAATGGAATTTCTGGTTGAGTATTTGCACAGGACTTCCTAAGTCTGAAACAAGTGTTCAAGGTTATAATCAGGCTGTGTTAGCCACTGCTTAGGTCTCTATCTGTTTCAAGAGATGCATAACAAAGTGATAACAGCATTAACAGAAGCAAATTCATGACTCCTGGACTGGGATGTCTTCACCCTTCAGGGTGACATCAGACCTTCCCATGTGTCTACAGGAAAGAGAAGCCTAACGAGTTTTCAAAGCCCTCTAGAAGACATCAAGCAAAATAAAACAGGCTTGTATGAAATAAAGAGAAGCAACTGTCCAAACTACTGAGGTAAATTTAAATTTAGTTGGATACATGCAAGAAAGAAAAAGAAATAGAGCAAGTGGGAGAGCAAGAGAGAGAAACAGACCAAGGGGGGAAGGAAGGAAGGAAGGAAGGAAGGAAGGAAGGCAGGANCGTTGATGAGGAATCTTTGGTACAGTTCTAAAACAAACATGAAAACTATGTTTTGCCCTTTTTATCCCTTAGAAAAGGTTTGTGGTTTGCCTTTCAAGACCACTATAAAATGGAGGACTACTTATTCTGCTGTAGGGAATTGATGTCTTTCGGATAAAAATCAGCATAGCACGCTGTGAGAGTTAGGCTAAGTTGTGTTTTTACAAAACGGAAGTTCTTGCCTTAGGATGGAGGGCCTAGGTGCTTAGCCTGGCTGAACTTTTCAGCTTTGGTAGACAGTTTCCATCCGTTTGTAGAACGTTTCTGTCTTTCTGCAAGAATGCTCACGTCCCTTTGAATTATGTTGTTGTCCTGGAGTAGAATGTTTACATTGTATTCCTCATTAGGAGGATTACGGAGCAGAATGTTCAAGATAAGATAGTGCAGAAATATAGCCTCCCAGTCTGAAATACTGCTTCTTAGCCTGGTATCACAGGCATGTATGGATGCAGAAATAACAGATTGGGCCAAGACACCTGGTGTAGAAGATTTACTGTTGATACTAGCTTGGGATAGGCTGTAAAGGTGGGAAAGGGGGGTCTTGACTTGTAAGAGATGGTATAAAATCTTGTGTATTTTTCAACAAAGGTGAGCACTTTCCTTCTGACTGGAAGGGGGGGGCGCTCCCACGATTGCAATCACGAATAAAACATTAATGCTGCTTCACATGATGTGTGCCTCAGTTTCCCTATATGACTTGTGACCGTTTCTCACAATTTCGTGCCGAAACCCGGGAATCGAAGTCGCCTACGGAGGGCCCTTGTCACAGCAGAACAGGAAGGTGCACCACCGCTCAGATTCAGTGGTCCTGTGAGCTGCCAACATTGGCCCTGCAGAGAGCTGACGGAGGACCTGAGGATTTTTTTTAAGAGCCAAGTTTTGTGAACAGCTGGGGGAGAAAAGGGCGATGGTTGGCACTTCGGTTTGCGCGTCGATCTGGTAACTCTGTGCACAGACCAAGGTAAGAGAAATCAAATTTGATTAAGTACTGCCTTGGGGGTTGGGATTTGAGGCTCCCATGTGATAAAGGGTGGAAGGGAGTCTCGGTATCTGGACTCTTATGTTGCACAGTATTTCCTTGTGTAAGGATAGTGTTTGATAGTGCACCCCATTTGCAGGAACCAAGAATTTGGTGCGTGGTACCGTGCAGAAGGGTAGATTCTGTAGCGGCTCGACTAAAGGTTGTTAGCAATGGGGAATAAGAGTTCCAGGGAAAACAGGGACGAAGACAGGGTCCCTGGAATAGAGCCTGTTAACAGCCCTTTGGGAAGAATGTTGACAAATTGGAAAAACAATTCAAAAACAAAGGATAAGAATAAAGAGAAAATGATTCTGTATTGTGTACTTGTGTGGCCCAAAGAACCAATAAAAGGAACGTCAGTATTTTGACCAAAATACGGGTCTGATGAAGGTTGGGTATGTCAGGCTTAAATTTGTATGTAAACAGTAAAACTCCTCCTTCAGAGGAAGAATCGGCTTATGCATCTTGCTGGATATATGAGAGTAAACAGTTTCTTGTAACTCACCAGAATTCTGCAGAAATGAGGGAGAGGAGAAAGTATAAATGGGATCCCTTAGATCATCTGCCTGCACATAGATTAGATTCCTCCACTGGATCTAGTCCCCCCCC
>VXAV01007088.1:148330-167168 GCA_013399715.1 Alectura lathami | reverse complement strand
AAAAAAAAAAAAAAAACAAAAGTAAAAACAAAAAAATGCTTCTAGGGAAAAGCTTTTAAAAAATCATTATCTTTGTCAGTTAAGTATTTTCCTGAGACTTTTGTTAAAACGTCTGTTTTTTATTTTGGAAGCGTTTGCTGTAAAATGCTCCTAATGAATCACTATGCAGGGGAATATGGATAGACAGTTTAGTGCTGTAGTCAGAAGGAAACTAAGATTGTGAGCTCTCAGGAATGATCCTCCTCCTCCGCCACAAGCAAATCCAGCTTTCTGCATGCTTGAGGGTTAATCCTTGCCAGGAGACCTCTATCCATGGCCCTACCAGCTCCTACAGATAAGTATTTTGTTAGGTGTGGTGGTGAGAAAACCAAATTTCTTCAAAAGGAGAGGCTTACGTGGGAGGGGAAAAAAAAAAAAAAAGAAAAAAAAGAAAGATATTTTATCTTTTAAAATCTTCTGGTTCCTTCTTGGGGTGAGTGGCCTGCCTACTAGGTAACATAAACTTCCTTATGTGCATGATCTTGTGAACCCTATTACTTATGCTTTTTGTTCTGTATCTAGTTTGATTCTGCTTTCAACACCTTCTGCTATTATCTCAGATCAGATTAGAGAAGAACCTGCTGATAAGTCACACTGGCACTTCAGCTTGCACCTAGCTGTTAAATTCTTTGCCAGTTCTTTGATGAGCCTCTTTTTCTTCAGAATGTAAACTTTGATTTCAACCAAAAAAAGCTTTTGTCCTAATAGTTGTGAAGTAAAACCTTTCTAAACACTGAAGACCGCGTATAGCAGTCTTCCTGAATCTGCATATAGCAAGGCAGACCCACTGGGCCGCATTCAGCATTGATTTAAGGGCAGTGGTAGGAGAGAGGAATTTATTCTCCTAATTCTCAGGGAGGCTGCTTTGAAGCTGGACCATTGCATTGTCATTAGTAGCTCTTTTGGATATGAGTTCTGTGGGGCTGGTCTTCAGAAAAAGATCTGTTTCCTGACTTTGGTAAAATCCTTCAGCTGACAACACTGTTTCTGAGGATCATGGTTGCCTTTTAGGGCACAGAATCTGGATGAAGTCTCCAGGGGAAATGTCAGCCTAGGGAGATCTCTGAAGAATGAGTCCAAGTTACAGCACCTGAGCGCTTGAGCAGGCTCGGAGGGGCAAGTGGTTGTCTCCCTCAGAGTCCCCGGTGCTGGCTTGTTGGATTGTGCATTTGTGTGGTGTGGGTCCTAAGGGGATGGCACGGAAGCTAGGATGCAGCAAGGGAACGTGATGATTCTGTTCCTTACTCTGAACCAGGTTCCTTACACAGACCATTTGACAGCAGCCAAAGCGGACCCATCATGCTCTGATGTTGAACACGCACCAGAAATGCCTTGCAAAAGCATTTGGCAAATTATGCATCAGATCTGGAGACAGGAATAATGCCCTCCTTGCCTCTGTCAGAACTGGCAGAGATCTCTGTTGTCTCTCTCTTGTTTTGTTTTTATTTCCTCTGCAGCCTAAGGCAGAAGCTGCCTTGCACAGGGTGGTCTGCCTGTACCTCATCTGCTGTCCCAGAAGTTCCAGTCATAAATGATCTCCGTACTTTTTCCCCACCTAGGCTAATTTACCATACTATAAGATGCATATAATGACAATTGCCATATTAGTATACAACTTAGACAGTGATGAGACTTCCAGAAAGCTATAGGAAGTGAACTCTCATCTGTAATAGGCTTTTTCTCCCAGAAGGCCATTTGAAATCACAAGACAGTCATCTGCTACAGTTCATTTCAGTGCAAATGTTGGAACGGGCAAAACTGCATCCAAAACTAAGGAACAAGTATAAGAAAATTATACCACTGGTACTTGTACAAGTGTTATCCCACTTCTTCAAAGTCCTCTAGTGCGGACAGAGAAATATAACAAAACAAAAATATAACTGTAACAAAACATCCAAAGCCCCACAACAGATAGGTCATTAGTTGCCCTCCTCTATAATAATTTCACATAAATTGAATTCCAGATATCCTGATCCATCTTTAAGGTGAGGATGCTCCAGTTTTATTGCTTAGAAATGAAGCAAGATTTATCCGTATTAGATTTACAGACAGCCTTTCTGAATGAGCATGTGCGCTGACAACAGCTATGTTGAGATCTGAACTGGAGATTTTTCCTGTCCATCTTTCAGCAGGATGACTTTTTAAGCACTTCCTTTACTGCTGAATACCACAAAGGCTCAGACAATCTATTGATGACGAAGGTCAGCACCTTCTTAGCAGCCCATAAAGTGAGTCTCTCACAATCAGTTTTCAGACTTTTTAAGATTCTAGCCATTTCTTTAGGCAATGAAGCAACCTAGTTCTTTCATCTTGCTATTTTTATTGTTTGAAAGCCTGAGTCACATCTGATCTTTTTTATTTTTAGTTTTCTTTTGGGAAAAAAAAAAAGGCTTAATGTATCTTTTTTTGTTCAGTACTCTTATTTCTTTGTGATAGACATAAGTAATGGCTCATTCAGTGCAAAATCAGAACTCCTTACATTTTTCTTGCTGTGATAAGGGCACACTTGCCATTATTACAGCTGCATTGTCCACATTGCTGCAGTAAAGGTTTTGTCAGCACTTCCACTCCAAACAGTATTTTCACTCACTATATTTAACCTGTTTACAATAATAATAATAATAAATTGGACTCTGGGCTGAAATTTGGCAAAAGAAATAGTGTTTTTTTTTCAGACTATTTTGCAGGGATTTAAGCATATTATTCTAATTGCTCTTTGAGGCTGAAACTCACTTATTAATTGTTTATGTGGTGCTGAGTACAACAGAGCACTAATCTCATTAGCCTACAGACAGAAAAGAAATATTAAACTGTATTAATAATTACTGTTCCCAGCTATGAGACAGCAAGTTCACTCGGTGCTTTTATGCAAAGACTTAGGCTTACCATTAAAGTCTATTGCTCATAATAGCTTATGTAAGTTAACTAATGTTGAAGGCAAAAAATGACAGAAACCGACTGTAAGAAACAAATTCTGGTTAAAATACATAATGCATCTTCAAGAATAATTAACAAAAAGATACAGGAAATCTAAACTGAAATAACCAAGAGAAGTTATCACAAGGCAGGAGCACCCAATATGTCAGCCACGAGAGAGGGGAATAGGCAGGGCTGGGAAATTTCTGCCCTCACTGTCTTCTCCTTCACAGCATACGCATTTATTTGGTTCCTCGGCTTAGCCAAGACTGCATGCTTTCTCACATTGATGTCAATCCACATCCAGCATTGAAGCACTTTTTAATTCTAATTTTTTTTTTTTTTTTTGGTAAGTTTTAAGGCAGCATCTTAATAGGTTATAGGGCTCACTGAAATGGGTTAGCCAATCTCACGAGAGTTAAACAAAAATCTTAATATTTTCCATTGCTTTGGGGCTTCTTTCCCTCCATGTGCTTTTTAAAATAGTATTTTGAAATGTTATATTATTAGGTACCACAGCAGAAGTTAACTGCCAACAGTTGCATACAAATTAGAGACCTCATTTAACTCTTTATTGCTATAGGGATGCTCAAAGATTTTATTCACATGTTGCTTGAATAAAATGAGAGCTGTCAAAGGACAGTAAGCTAACAACTACAAATATAATTCAAAACCAAGCAGCCCAAATCTCCCCAGCAGCATATCTCAGGGCAGGGAGGCAAGGCAAATCCGGAAGAGGAATATCAGTGATCAGCTGACAACCTGGAGGAAGGCAAAGGGAGATGCAGTACACAGCGAGGGCTCGGATATGTGGTTGTAGCCAGTGTGACTAAGGAAAAATGAAGAGAGCCAAGGTGAGGAAGTTTTGTGCACACGTTTTTAGGCACTGTGCAACAGTCTTCCTTACACTCCCTCCTAGTGAAATACTTCCTCTAAAAGTGTGGGAGAAAAGTACTGAGAAACTAAGAGACAGCAGGGAGAGCATTTCAGCTTGGCGCAATGATGTCATCCTATTAGCACAAAGCCCTGCATTGTCAATTAGGAAAAAAAAAGGTCAGCGTTGTGTTTGACGGGGATGTGAAGCTTGGCCAGCCCTCCTCGATGGGACTGAGCAGCTCAGCATGGCAGGAGCAGAGTGGCTCATTTTTGTAGCTAAAGGGACATGGAGGAGGAAGAGGGAGAGAAAACAGAAATTTTAAAATGATTGAGGTTTTTCCAGCAGGCTCCTGAAAAGTGGAGTTGCGAGAACAAATAGTTCCTCTGTGTGAGGAACAAGGTTGTATGTGTGTGCCTAAGGTACAAACAGACAGCAAGCTTAGGGTAAACCCTAAATGCAAAGGAATGCAAAGATTGGTCCTATAACTGAGACGTGCTGAAAAAGCTCAAGATTTTTTTTTTTTTTTTGGTACTGCAATATTTCCTAATTCTGTTGGGAAGACAAGAAAGCAATTTTTGAAGAGATTACAAAGCAAACGTCCAAGTGTCCTACTTGCTTTCATTCTGAAGGAGATGAAGAACTATTGATTTTCTGAAAAGATTGCTTTGAAATGGTGGGAGCTGAGTGCTTCTAAAGAACGAGTGCAGAGGGCCAAAGTTTGGTTTAGGAGGGTTACTGCAGACTGTGCAGTGGGCTTGATTAGCTCTGCCACTGCTATTAAGAGGTCTACATCTCAGAGCAGCTCTGGGCAGCCCTGCTTCCAGGACAAGGCAGGAATTCAATGAGAGCTCACAGTGCGAGGAGCGCTCTCTTTCACTTCATAAAATAATCAGTCTCCCCTGGGACCAGTCACTAGGAAAACCCAAACCTAAAGGAGACTTATAAGCACTTCCATTAGCCATTGTGTGGCTCACAAAACATATCAGCCATCAGATCCGCAGCAAAGAAGGTGCCTGGCAACTTGCACAGAACTTAGATCAAATGCATAGCAAGAGAGCTGTGGCTGGAAATAGGGAGGGATCATTTTCTTGCTCTAGCTATTCCAGGTCACAGTGATAACACCTAACCCTAGCTGCTGGTCACCACCCCAGGGTGGATATCCCTCTTCTGTCCCTTCAGTTATGCTTCCTAAATTGTGTTATCAAAAAGAACTGTGTTAGGTGAGAGCTACCATTTTCGTGTTAGAGTTTCTGTTCACCAAATACAAAACTCCACTGCTCCTGTGATGTTTCATTTGGTAAAGCCAAGACCATCCCATTTTGACAAAGACAACTTTGGTTGTGATCCTTCCTTTTGGTTACTCTACCTATGTAATTAGAATGAAGCTGGGAACTTGGCACTGAGCTTCGGGAGTCATTCATTTTATTGGCCACTTAAACAGAAAAGTGATACGTTATTCTTTGCTCTAGTAGTAACACAAAAAATTCCCCAAATCAACCATCAACCAAAAGCAGCAGCAAGGAGAAAAGGATGGTATGAGAATAGGAAGAAGAAAAGAAAAAGGAAAAAAAATGGTAAGTCATCAAATAGGAGTCTGAGATTAAAAAGGCCATCACACTGAGATGCAAAGTGAATTTTCATGGACTCAGAGGCTGTCTTCCTTCTGAATGCCCTCCCACATTGCTCCCTTCCCTGCAGAGGAAATCTCCCAGGGTAGATGTCATTAACTGGGATTCCTTTTTCTCATCTTTTATTGTTGTGGCTTTTATTTCTTTGGTGCTATTGTTCTTTATGACTGTTGTATCTGTTTTCCAATGTAAGAACAATAAATGGAAGAACAAAAGGAAAAACAAAGGAGTACAATCCAGGGTGAGGGAACAGTGTAGCAGACAGAGGGTACTGGCAAGTTGCTTCTGCTCTTCTTGTTATGAGGGTGCTTTGGCAGCAGGGTTCCATGGAGGCCATGGCCTAAATGAGAACTGGGGAAATCATAAGGGCCAAAAATTAACACTGATCTGTCCTAAAGATTTTAGCAAGCCTGAAAAGATGGAAGCTGGTGATTCTTTTGAGCACGTACTGTTACCTACAAGCAGAAATTCCTCCCTGCAGAGAAGACCAGGCAAGCACTATACTTCTGTATCTCAGCCAACAAAACTAAGTTGTCTTTTGCCAAGTTAGCCACCAAATTTTTATGACACTAGCAATACAATTTGTCTTGAAGCTTCTTCTCAAGTGACCCTTAAAGGCAGTATTGGAATTCTTCTGCTTGGGTTATGGAGGCTAATAAAGAGTCTGTTAACTGGTGGGAGGGCACTGAAGCATTCATGCATATGAAATCATATGCACATTTATAACCTAAGGTTTTTTTTCTGATGCCATGAAAAGAAGTGCAGAACTACTGGTGCTTAATTTTCTGCAACTTTCAAAGCTGTTTCTAGATCCAAATGTCTCTGCAGTGAGTGATGGTTAAATAGGCTGTTTGTAAAACTCAAACAGACCAAACAGGGAGAAGTGCAGAGGTTTCTTTCCTAACCAACAGAGCTTTCCATTTACCTGCAACATGCTGTCTTAACAATTACTGTTCACTGAAGGTAAAGACTAACTTGAAACCTAGTACTGGGTTGTATAGCAGTAAAAACTCCAGGGCGCACAGGAGAAGAAAGGGGAAAAACATTTCTGTTGGCAATAAGAGCTGCTGAAATAGCCAAAACTTCATCATCAGGGCTAGTCTTCCTTGGAGTCTGCTTGGTTAAAAATAAGAAACAATAATTTTCTTATGGCTCCACAATTCATTTGAATAACTCCATCTGTTATATAATACCACTTTGTCATACAGAATGATCTGTATGTTGAAAGCCCTGTTCAGGCATAAACTAATTAATTTTCATGGCAGGACCAGCCCTGTGAAGTGCAGTGCGTCTCCAGTGTAAGAGAAGCCGAGGGAGCAGAGCAGCTCACAGGGTGAGGCTGAGTTTCCCATTAGCTATGTAATTAAATACCATGAGTCCCACTGGGAGGCAGAGATTTTAAGCAGAGATATTAAATGAGTTAGCCACAGTGCCTTGGTCCCTCCCTGGCTCCGGATTCAGGGCCTAACGGTGGCAGCTATCGCTGACCCATCCTCTAGACTCCTTCAGAGCAGCACTGCAGTTGCCTTTTCCCGATGGTATACCTCCGAGGGATTTCATCTGAGATATGTACACAGACCGAGGCAAAGCGTAAGGGTCAGAATTTATGATAAAGCGCTTGGAGTTTATCTATCCACCTCCTGATTTTGCTAGCTGCTTTAGCAAATACTCAAATTATGCTTATTCCATTTCTCACAGTGTGGAATAATGAATTTTAAATATTCCTAGGCAAAAGAAGCCTGTGAGGAAGGAAGAAGAGAAAGGCAGAAAGATAAAAAAGCCTTATATGACACCAGGAGAAGCACATGTCAGTAATTTGAGGATTATATTCATTAAAAATGTATTTCAATACTTTCCAAAGTTGTCATTACTAACCTAGAAAATGTAGTTGGAGTTCTAGAACTTTTTTAACCCTTGCACTACAGCTATGAATTCCACCCCTAACTGCTTTGTAATTTGACATGTAATGGTTTAATAGTGGCAGGTGAAGCAAACCTGGTAGCAATTGAGAGCTAAAGCATGCAGAGATGAGAGATCCTGACAGGCAGCGCCTCAGTTCTGTGACTTTGTGCAGCCAATAGAGCTGTAACATAAAACTTAGCAGGAGAGAAAAGGTTGTGCAAAAGGACTGGCTGAAACAGCTCAAATTAACATTCAAGGCAGTTCTTTTGCTTTGACAGCTTTTAGGTTCTTTGTATGGCTTCTCATTTTACTTTCTTCTTTTAACTTGGTGTCTTCATTTTCCAGTGAAAAAATTGCCCTTTGTGCAATTATTTTAATATCTGAGAATGTTTATTACCTCTGCTGCATTATTTTTGTCAACATGAATTTGAACCTTGAAGTACTACAAGAACAGTAGGGGACTTTTTCTCCTTTCCCTTGATGAACAGAAAGGTACATGGCACAAGCTTGACAGGTGCAAATTTCCCATTCAAGACATGAGTGGACCTGCTCTTTGAAGTGCTTGTGTGCAGCTACACAGCTTTATAGAGCAGTGACAGCCAGGGAAATCCAGTGGCAGTTGTGGGCCACTGGAAAACAGCAAAAAAAATCTGATCCAGCAGTTGATTCTGACATGTTTTGAATCTCTTTATTAATTGTGTAATTGGTTCTTGCTTTGATTTCCTACAAACTACGTGTGGACAGAAGCCACCGCTGTCACAGACTAACGCTGATTCTGTAGTCCATGCTTTTGTAACCTGTAAGTTACTCTATGCTAATGTTTTATTTTATGACCTTCCTGAGAAAATTCCTCAAGGCTCCAATGGATGCAAGATATTGCAAACTGAATTTTAACTTGTAATAAGGCGTTACATCAGCTGAAAGAGAGCTGTACCAGTTCCCTTTATTCAGCTGGTTTTGCCAGGAGAAATTTGTAGCATTTGGCAGGGCTATGCCTGGGATGCAAACATCGCGCTCTGATCTTTGCTATTAGTAGGGATCTCTCAGGCAGTTCTGTTTGCTCCAAATTTTTTTGCAGGGGTTTCCAGTTGCTGTGTGTCCTGGGTACAGGTGGCTTCTGGCCAGATTCCCAGTTCATTGAATTAATAGGCCACTGTACATTCAGATATGGAAGGTGAATGATGCTGGGCGTTTTTGTATCATGTTACTGCTCCTGCCCAGAGGCATAAATGTCATGTTCAATACACAGAGCATGAGGATGCTCTTATATACCTGTATCCCTTCCTGCAAAAGTTTTCCTCCTTTCTGATGCTTTGTTTTCTTGACTGTTAGTGTCTTAATGTTAAACAGCCTTGAATTGTTCATTTTGAAAAAGCAATATTTGCTGCTGTCGGAGTGAGTCTGGTTTTTGGAAGACAGTCAACTCTGGGTTTTCATTGGTGAGGCTAAGTAAAGCCATTAAAGCTTTAATCTTCAGTTATTCCCTGCAAGACGTTATTCCAGAGGATGCTGGAATTAAGCTAATAAATAAATAGGAAGAAAATGGAAAGCAAAAGCCGGGGATTTTGAGCCGGGCCTGCTTTGCATCCTGGCTTCTGTGAATTCTTGCTGCAGCTGCTCTTGCAGCTGCATTATTTTCAACATCAATCGGAGTGATGCTATGTAATAGCCTCGTTACGGAGGGACTAAAGAGCTAACAGAAAACTAAAATCTTTAGACTTTTTATAAAATTTGCATTCTGAAATACCATACTTAAAAATTTTTTAATGTTTAAATTTAAATGCGCACAATTAGAGTTGATTTTTATTTTGTTTTCAACTGGTAGTTATTACATTGAACGAGTGTTCCTCACGGTCACGGTCCTGCAAACACTCGCAGCATCTTAATGTTATGGACGTGAGTGGTCTCATAGAATCACATAACACTAGATGTACAAACAAGCTGTTACAGGGCTAGAGCTTATACATCAATAAAGAAATGCAGAATACAGAAGTACAATTTATACTGAATTTTCTGCATATTCTTTCAAAACAGCGACAATCCGTGGAGTTTCCTGTTTGTTGGCCTGACTTAGTGCTTCAATCAGTTGTTAAAAGCCGCAATGACTTTGTCAGAGCACAGATGAACCTATGCAAACACTTTGAAGGACTCAATCCTACATCTGCCCAGTGATTGCCCATAAAAGGTTTGTCAGTGGTTGTATTTGAATAGTATTGCCACAGTATTTCATCTATATTTTCTAAATAGCTTTGCAAGCTTAGGTATGGATATCCTGGCAATATTACCAACTTTCACAGAAAAAAATAAAGGTCTTTTAAGGAATAGGCACTATAAAGGGAACATACCTAATAAAATACCTCATTTATTGATTCTTAAAGTAATGTATTATGGCATTATAATTCCTGTAAATAGTGCAACTACAGAATGAGCAGCACGGCCACCTTGAAATACAACAGACCTCATCCTATTTAGCATGCTGCTTACAACTCGCCTTCTAGAAAGTAAGCAATTAGATGACAATCTCAATGTTTATTTTAAAATAATGTCACTAACCTTCATGGCTGCAAGAAAAAGCTTGGAAATATAGCTCAAGTGTCACGTAAAGGCTAAGGAAACAAAAGAAAAGAAATCAAAGAATACATTTGTGAAAAAATAAAAATCATTTTCGTCTGGTTAGATGTTCCTGGTTGCCGGCCTGAGGATGTTTAATGTTTAAGGTTAGCAATATTGAATGAGAGAGGGAGGTTTTTATTGTTCGGATACTGTAATAAAAGCAATACTTTTTCCCCATTCTAATCATACTTTACAGGCACCTTTCTGGTAAGTATGGGCAGATCATGTGATTTCAGTGCCTCACAAAGCTAATAAGACTTCACTTCTCTGCAGTGGTGCATGGATCAACTTACTAATATTTGTGAAACACAAAGGAATTAGAGTGATGAACATCCTATAAATTAATAAATGTACCTCCATTCGTTAGCTCAGGAAAGCTCTGTTTTCTTTCAAGAATTGATTACTGAAAATGCTTTACTGTGTATTTTATCAGCAAACAAGATGACATGAAGTGGCAATACGTTAAAATTAGTTACCTTCCATTCTTTAAACTTTCCTGGAAAAAAGTTACATTTTCTTTTCAGACTGTATTTCCCCAAGTATAAAACAGATGCATTTGGATAAATAGATTTGGGACACATTATTAAATTAAATGAAGAAATAGAAACATAATGAAATCAAATCCATGTATATAAAAAAAAAATTCTTTTCACAGGACTGAAGTAGATGTCTAATATTTCTTCTGTTCTTTATCCTGGTAAG
The DNA here is from genome assembly GCA_013399715.1 of Alectura lathami. Classification (NCBI taxonomy): domain Eukaryota; kingdom Metazoa; phylum Chordata; class Aves; order Galliformes; family Megapodiidae; genus Alectura; species Alectura lathami. The sequence continues at coordinate 156,491 of VXAV01007088.1, read as the reverse complement.
CGGATGACAGGAATTATATCATCTTCCAAAGAACCAGCTGAGATGCCGCTTCTGATTTGAACAAGAATGGGTGTCTGTTCATGGACAACCAATCTCAAAATCCAGTTAAATGTATTAAATCTATTTCTACACTGAGGACATTGTTTGTGCTTAGTACTTTTATTGCTGTCATTAAAATAAAATTAAATGGTACCATCTGAGATCAGGGTCCTATTATACTACTACATATTCATTATACAAAATGCTTTTAAAGACACCAAGCAGAGGAGAGAAATATCCTTAGCAGTAGGGTATTGCATGGCTTTCCCTGGTGAACCTGGGGTAAGTACATCCTAAATCTACAGCACAGACTAGCCTTGTAATTCCAGCTCAGCTCTTCTTGTGGATGCTTTCAGCCCAGTATTTTTCAGCCCAAAAAAATGGAAGAAACTGAACCTGCTGGATGGTATCTCACTCAAAGGGAAATCTATAACCCCACAACACTGGCATCTTAGACTGTTGATAGGCCCACTGGAGGAGGCATCTTCATGCTTATCAGCACTTAAGCTACACTGATGTACATCATTAAAAAAAGTTCTAAAACACAGAAGAGTTTTGAGTAAATTTGTTATTCACTTGTAAAGAGACTAAATTGCTGAACACAGAGAAATTTCTTGACCTTATCCTCAAAGAAATTCTGCAAATGCTTTTAAAAATAAGTCTCTACAATGTCTAACTCAAACAATTCTTATAACTGCAGACCACAAGACAGAGCTGATGGAGAAAGACACATTGGAGTCATGTTATCAACTTAGGACACTGGAAGGGTTCAAGAGATATTTCAGAACAGAGTAGGCAATGACATAAACCTCACAGACATCAGGCCCTTCCCAGTGGCCAGCTCTCCTCTTAGGCACTGAGGACCAGAGACCAGAGATAGAAATAATAAGAAATAGCAAGCAAAAGAGCACAGTTAATCAAGCAGTTAATATAAAAAATCTCAAAACAAAACAAATGTGCCATGTTGCCACAAAATGTCATTTTGCAGTGCAAATAAGTGAATAAATTTCCTCACAATACAGGCTCTTTTTTTTTTTTTTTTTCCCCCTCCTAGCTTTAGCCCTAATGCTTTCTCTGCACGTTTTCTTCCCCAGGCGCAGCTTAGATATGGCTTCTAAATTTTCCTACTTTTGCTATATAGTTGAGGTGAAACCCAGGTGTACGAATTATTGCATCGTACCCCCGCTTACTGATCCGCTGCCTCAAAAGTGGAAAACAGAGCAAAACAGCTGTGGGGAAAAGTGCAGCGGGGCTAAAGCAACAAAAAGGAGAAAGAAAGAAAATGGAAATGCCTAGGGATTCTGTAAGAAGAGAGAAGCATCAAATATCTGAGGAGGGAATAGAGAAGTAAGAGAAGATACAGGAAGAGGAGATGGTAGGATTGTTAAGAAAGTAGCTGGGTGATGAGTAGAGCCAATGAAACTGAGTCTTTGGAGCCAGGCTCTCTGGTGTCTGACTGTGTGAAAGCTCCAAGCAAATCTTTCCCTGGGGCTGGATCATTCATGATGTCTCTCTCGTGTGAATTTTCCTGTTGTCTATTTGGGGGCTTGCTGATGCTGCCTGGGGGCTGTTGGAGATAGGATCCAGAGAGATACAGATAAACAATAATTAAGTTTTTTTTCTGCGAGGAAAATACTGTAGTCTGAATGAAATGGGAGTGAAAGGAAGTTGCAAAATAGAAGCAAAATGAAACAGAAAAGGAGAAGGCCCTTCTCTACCTAGATCTTCAAGGCTGACTTTGTTAAACCTAGATGACTAATGGAGATGATAAAAGCTCTAGATGGAGAGAGACTGGAGAGCTGTTGATATAGATGAATAAAAAGATCCATATTGCCGAATGAGCTCCCTGCATAGAGATGGCTGAGATGTAAAGAGTTTGATTTTAGCTAACGGAAACAAATAAGTGTAGATAGAGGAGGAGATACTTGGAAGAAACACACTGTAGTCCCTGGAAAGTGCTGAGGCTAGACTTTAAATTTAGGTTAGGTAAAGAAAAAGGAAAGCTGCTTGCTTGTTAATGTCCAGTACATGAAGGGTGAAGGTAACAGAGGGGGAGATGTGAGCTTCCTCTGTTCCAGCCAAGTACCCCCTCTATTCCCTTGCAACCTCTTAACACCCTGTCATTCTCCAAAGGGAAAAGCTCTAGCTGTGTTACCCAGACCCCACAGGAACCCCACCTGTGCATGGCACAGAGGCAGGCACCCTCCTCACTTACCAGCTTGCTCTCCAGCTGCCATCAATGACTGGTCGCCAGGGGTTTAAAGACAACATTCCACCCCGGCAACGCTGATGCTCCCGCCAGCCAGTGTTCCACACCCCGCCATGTCGTCACTTCCTGGTTACCCAAGCATCTTCATACTCACCATTTCATGTTCCCTACACCACTGGTGCTCCCCCTGTCCCCACCTCCTGGTGTTGTACATGTCCCCAGAATGCCCACATGCTCACTACCCTTCATCCCTGGCCACCCAGCTGCCTGCTGCCACCCCTCCATCTGCATGGTGAGCCCCCAGACCTGGCCATGATGCAGGGGATAAAGGCAAAGATGGCAAATTCTGCAAGTCAGTCCTCCTGGGCTAAGCAGAAAGTCCAGCTCTTCAGCCTTACACTGTTTATGATGGATAATTGCTGCATGCCAAGTAACAAATTTGAAGACCGTTATAAACTTGGTTGGGGTAACTGCTCTAAACATCCTAGATCTGATTAGTCTTTTGAAATATTTTAACCATGTGCATCTTAGTACAACAGAAGTATGAAACAATAAGAGAAGTGAATGTTACTAAAGTTGAAGTAATCAGCAGGCTTGTTATAGACACTGTCAGGTTGTTCATGTTCCTGGATTTAAGTTGAAAAAAAAAGTGCTGGTGCAGATGGATTGCTCATAAGATGTATTCAACATTGCTAGTCCAAACAGCATAATTTTTAAGGCTAAGCATTCCCTATACAGCAATGTTTGAGCCGAATGCTTTTTATGGATGCGATTAGTTCGTGTAGTTGTGTGATTATGCACATGGGATCTGATTCACAGGATTGCTTCTTTCTTCCTTGACAATAGGTAAGAAAGTGTCTAAAAAGGTTTCTGTAGGCTAAAAATAATCATGTAAAACTTCAGATGTAGAAAAACCATATAAGGAGAAAAAATTGAGTTTCTAGATCTGAAATTTCTACTGTGTAAGGAGTTTTAGTGTTTAAGGCTCATAAAATAGATTGAGAGTCCAGTGACATACAAGAGTGGATTTTTTTTCTCTGCTCTCTGTTTGGCCATATATCAATAGGTCTTCTAGGCAGAAGGAAAGTCTTGCTGACTGCATCAAAGATTCGTTTCTAGGAAGAGACCTTAAAATATAAAAAGTAGACCTAGTTGAGAAACATTCATCAGTTATTTTTTAGTGGAGATTTTGTTTCTTCACTAAAAATATGCAATCCCCCCATTTTTTTTTTTTCCTGAAAAATAAACAGGAAAATAAAGTAGTTGTGTTTGATTAAAGTGTGACTTGTCTGAGAAACAGGCTGCAGACATAGCCTGAACAAGGAGAGCAAATTAGACCCAAAGACATGAAATGTTCAGACTGCAACTTTCAGGAGATCCTGAAATAAAAATTTCAAATTGAAATCCTTTGCCTTTCATCTGCAAAATGGCTTGTCTCAAATAATTTCATGAAAAATTGCAGGTAGCCAAAGGCAGACAGGGGAAGGCCACCAGGAGTGGTTAGGACGAAGGCAAGGCATTGCCTTGGGGCACAGGCAGCCTGCAGACAGAGCAGTCCCAGCTCCTGGTGAGGTGACTCAGTGAAATTGCTGCTGTGTCACCGCAAGAACAGAAAAGAAAATAAGCGTTGGTGTCACATACTTTTGCAGTATCTTTTCCGGTCAAAAGGTGGTCTGCTACATAATTAAATTAAAGGGTGTTTTTTATGGTCCTAGGATGACTACATGGCTCTTGTGACTGAAGAGACACAACATAACTTTAATGTGTGCAAAGGTAAAGGTGCACGTGGCCATCGTTCATTTTGGGAGGTTCTGGAAATAAATCTTAAGGGACCACAAGAGAAGTCAGTGCTCTGAGAACTGGAGGGAAGTAGCACTGGTCAGGGAGGGTCACACGTGGTTCCTGCCAATATGATTGCTGGTTTTTCTTTACAACTTGCAGTTTCATCTTGCTGACTGGGTTAACCTTCGCAAGGCACTTTTCATGCAGGTGCTGGTTGAATTCAAATCATACACTAATGACAGCTTCTCTTTGGACTAGGAGCTAGCTGAAAAGCTGCCATGAGAGGCCTGGCTAGGGTATTTATTGGAGGTAAATCCCCTCTCTTATCAAGACTAATGAGCGTGAGCAGAGGCTCATTCTCAAGATGCTATGGAGTAACACAGCTACTGTTAAACCCTTAGGGAGGCAGTTACCTCTCTGGAAGCTGTGCCCCTCCTAAAGCACTGGTTCTTGCATTATTGGTGGATCTGCATGTTCCCATATCCAATAACTCTGAGTTAGTGGCATCTGTAAAGCATCTATCATAGCTCTAAGAAAAGGTTGCTGCCATGCTGTGGTGGTAGAGAAAATTTTGTGACACCATGGAACTGAATGTTTCTCTTCTGAAAGTACCCTCTGGCTCTTGATATGCCACACTCATTTCCTGCAAACCATGCTAATTTTGGAGGCATATTTGTTATAATGCTTTTAACTGCTTATGTCATTCCTGAGAAATGCTGGCATATTCATTTAAAAACTGGGATAATGCAGGACTAAGTGGAAATGAGGAGCATCGCTAACACTCTGGCCAGTGCTGGGGAAGGAGAAGCCTGAAGAAGAAACAGCAGCTTCCACCCCTGCAACTGTTTAAAAAATAATGATAAAAAAGACCAACAGAAAATTGGAGGAATTTAGTCCTTCTACAGCTAGGCTCCTGCTCCTCCCCTCTCTGCTATTTTTAAACAAATTACTTTTAATATTACCTAGACATTAATGTTTTAGATTGAGTACTATTCATGCTCCATAACTGCTTTTCATAAATGTTTTAATGGTTCCAGGCCCAATTCCACTGAGGTCAATTAGAAGATTCCAAATAAATCCTTCCTTCCCCTCCTTGCTTTAGTATGCAGCTTGTAAGAGGGCTGACATTGGCCTGTGCTTTTATCTTGACAGAATCCAAAAGACAATATTCCTATGGGAGGAACTACCACTATGTAATTCGTGGGTGGTACTTAAGGGGATGTTACCCAGGTAAAAACACTTATCTTTAATTTAGGGCCCAATCTTCAGACACACAGAACACAATTTTACCTGAAGTGAAATAGAGGCTTTGGTGGCCAATATCTCTGAAAACCAGAACCATAATTTCTAACATACCTCATTTCATCTCAGGCTTGTACTGTCCAGAATTAGGTTTAGAGTAGCTTGGAAGCAGATTTCAATGTGTTCTTTCTGCAAATATCTCAGCAAAATGTAACGGTATGTTACGATAAAGTATGTTCTGTTTTATTTATGTCTTAATTCTATGCCTGTGAGTATCTGACTTTAATGAAATCAATTTTTAAATGGATCTCAAACTTTAAATAACTAAAAGCATCTTTCTTCACAACGAGAATATAGTGGGTCTTTGGTCTGATATGCCATAAAAAAAATGGAAGATGAGCTGTAAAATATCTTGGGAAATATTGATTTTCTTATTTGTTCATAATATGGATGACTAACTGGATAAATACTACTGTGGTTTGTGCAGAAACCTGAGCTCAAATTTCTGTTGTACCTCTGGACTGGCGGTATGGCCTAGGGCAAGTATTTTACTGAATATGGCCCTAAGCCTTTTTGTTATGCATGCGTAAGTCTCCGAACCACAAAGGTCTAGCTTTAATCATAACTGTTTTGAGAATATTTTTATATCCTGTCTTGTAATGCTATTTAAATGCAACTTTTATAAGTACTTTTGGCATACCCTAATTGCAGAGTTTCACATTTGTCTAGGATGTTTTAAGAAATCTGAAATGATTTCTGGTATTTGAAACCAAGCTTGGAATTGTGCTGAAGACACAGTTCTCACAGAAAGACTCTTCAGCTGAATTAATTACGATACAATCAATCTGCAGCACGTGGGACAAGAACATCTGTTGATAACCTTGGCTGATCTTACTGTAGATTGCGTTCATGAGTCTGAATAGTTTTCCAGACATATTGCTATTGCCATTATGCCCTTTCTTAATTTATGTACTTGTGATGGCTTTGGCTATCTTGACAAAAAATCCCACACTTGGGTCAAGGACTCTGGAACTGTTAGCTTTCACTGAGAAATTACTTGTGGACTCATTATATGCTTATTGCCTAAGACTTCTTGTAATAGGAAATCAGTTTTCTGTATTAGCAATGAACATCATGAGCTTTGTATATTCCAAATGGAACTATTAGAAATACATCTTACTCCAAGAAGAGAACTTGAAACAATTCAGCAAAAGAAATAAGAAATCAAGCTGTGCCATTCTTTTCTTTGTCTTCTAGTTATATTATCTGTGCATGCATATACGTACTGTGGAAATTTAATAGCTAAATAACTTCGGGATAATTCTAGCTTTTTGAAAACAAGGAGAAAATCATCACTCTGAAGCCGAAACAACCGTACAACACTAGAAAAAAATCCACGTATGCTCAGTACAGATCTATATTGCCTTTCTTATCGTCACCTGCCCTATGCATATGAACCATGTCACGTCACCCTTGCAGTCTGGTTGCATTCTCTGTCCACTCTGATGAGGAGTAAAGGGCAGGAAAAGATGCAGAGCAAAAGAAAGCCAAGCTGCTCTAAAGGTTGATGCCTTCTCAGTGCCAAAATACTTCTGGATTGGTTGAGGGTGTTTTAAATTTTTGAAACATACAGCTCCCAGACTTGTATCTGGAAATCGAAAACAATGACAGGGTTATCATGCTCCATAAATGTACTGAATCCCATTGAACTTTCTAATGAAGTCAAATATCCTGACACCTGCTGGAAGAAATATTTTCAGTTGAAATGGCTTCTCAGAAAATAAGGGACAACTTCATCAAACTCCTTTTTTTTTTTTTTTTTTTTTTTTGCAACATCAACCTGGCACCCACTTCTCCTTAAGCAGGAAATCATTCTGATTTGGACAGATTCTGGCTGCAGTGGTGATGGACACATTTCAGAAGAGGAATTCTGTGAGATGGGTTTATTCAGGACGTAACTCTGATCTCTCTGCTTCCTGTTCCTGGCAGGTTTACAGCACCGTGAAGTTATTTCATTGCAGTAGCAACCCAGCTTCAGCCTCCCCATGACGGCTTCTTCGTGGTGCCCTGCTGCATGATTCAGCACAGAACTGATCCCCTGCATGTGTGGTTTTACAGCATACCTGCTGCACATCTCTTTCTTTCCCGACACAAAAACCATCAGCTGGAGCTCTTCAGAGGTACCAGTTTGGATGGAATTGGTTCTAAAAGGTTATAATAAATATTGCTATCCATTTCCAACAGGTGGCTCACATAACATTCTTCATGGATTCTAGAGGCAACTGAAAGGGGAGTGATCTTGGCTCTGTGCAGAAAACCTAGACAAATATTGTCTCTTCTGCCAAAGAATGCTTTTTCTTAGATACTCAAGTCTTAAAATTCTGTATACCCAGATTTATGATTCTCTGCTGCTGTATTTATTGTAAATTGTAAGTGTTGTGCTTAGTTGCAGGTAGCTACAGGGTTTTAACAATCTGAAGAACTGGATCACTGAAGCACTGTTTAAATAAGAAAACAAGTCTATAAAATCCTTTTGACCTTCACAGTATCCACAAATACAGCAAACTTGTTTTACATTAGATTTTATAGATACCCAGGGCATATACATTTTAAATTATGCAGTCAGTCCAGGAGAAAACTGGTTTTCATTGCATATCAGATACATTCAACATGTATTAAGTGTCTCCTGAACCTATAAAGAAATATTTCTATTCCACTTAATAAATGTGGGCCTGACTCTTCTACTTTCCGTGGTGTAATTTCATTGACTGCTGCAGAACTACGTCTGACTCATATCTATGAAAATGATAAAGCTAGTACTTTTGTTGATCACAGTATGTAGCCTAGAGATACGAGTGAGACTTTACTTGAAAATCTCATGCCAGTTGC
>VXAV01007088.1:121826-139263 GCA_013399715.1 Alectura lathami | reverse complement strand
TGGGGAAAATTATAGTGCCTATTGTTGCTGTCTGTATTACGAAGAAGCAAGTCTGTTATTAGGAGGCACCAGTCCTAGCTAAAAAAAAAAAAATATCAGAGCACTTGCTTATACAGAATTATCTGAACTAGTCAGATGGTTCTGACTAGACAGGTTGTCTTTGCGTTTGGGTCTGGGGTAACTGGAAAAAATACAGGTGGCGTCAGAATATCCTGGCTAAAAGGAACACTTTTACTTGCTGCTTACACTAATTTCAGCATGTTTAGGTTAAACAGCTTGACCATGACTCAAGTGTGTGGGAGAATTTCTTAGAATCACACAAGGTTAATATGTGGTTCCTTCGTTCATGCTAGTACAGTATTCATGCTGGATTACACGGCAACATTATAATGCTTTTCATTAACAAGTCTGGCTGTCATAGTCCAGCGCTTAGAAAGAGTGGGGAAAAAATCACAAAGGGTTGATCACCTGCTGTGAAGTTGCACAGTAGCTTGAATCTTGCATCATTCAGTGAGAGCCCCCAAAAAACTGTGCATGAACAATTTTCTGGTAAATGCTGTGGTGTTTCCTGTTTTAAATACAAGAACAAATCCGGACATTTTTTCAGTATTTACACTGAGACAGTGGAGGCAAAATATGTCTTGGCTGAATGGTTTCCCTTCAGCCCTCTGATGAGAAATACTTATAAAGATTGAATAAGACGGTGATTTCTGGACAAAAGAATGAATTGAGTTAATAATCTGAGCACTGAGGTAAGGAGTAGTTTACAGTCATAGCTGGTGTGAAAGCTTTGTTGTTTCTTTAACTAAGGTATCGACTGAAGTTGGGCTGCTATAAATCTTCCTGCAAGAAATCTGTATGTATACAAGCTTGAAAATTAGGTCTGCCCTGTTGTGATTGAGACAGAAAGAGTCCTGACTCAGAACATCACTGGTCTGTAAAATAACTGAAACATTTGCCAGAAAGGAGAAAGACAATGTGATTTGATACCCATTTTTTAAAAAGAAAATTGAAGTTATGCTTCCACTTTATTGAGACATTAATCCTAGAAAATTGGTTCCTACACGTAACCTGATACCTATATCACATCCTGCTACTTGTTCTCTGATTTTTACCAACTGAAGGCATATCACAGAAAATAAATCTGTTTTCTTGTCCAAAATATGAACAATTTCAAGAGAAAACACTGAGCTGAAGAGAAATCTGAAGGAAAAAACTCTGTAACTGCAACAGATAAATAAAATGACTGCCTCTAACTAATACACTGGAAACCTGAGTACTGTGTTTGACAATAATACAAGAACTATAATTTGGCTCACAAACCTCTCAAGAAGCAGTAAAAGCTGTTATGTGTTTTCTTGATGAGAAGTTGGGTGTGTTGTTGACCTCATCATTGTAAGATGTTTGCTCTCTGGATATTCAGAGCACACAGCACTTCCACTGAAACCTCTTGTCCTGAGTGCTGAAGTGTTATATAGCTGTTTTCTTGTATGACTGAAGTTATGCAGAAACCGAAGCCTGGATCCCATACATGCAGTCATAAAGAGTATGGGGAAACTCTCAGACAATAAAATGTACAGTGCAAATACTGAATGCAGCAGTGAAAAGTGGATAGTCATCCTTTGCTAATACTCTGCTGGCTATTTGGAAGTGGCAGTTATGAACTACCTGTCATTTAGGCAACAGCCAGCTTACTAACTAGCAGGATAGTTACCAGACAGCGTTGTTCCTTTCAGTGACTGCATGGCTAGAAATAGAAGTCTTGGATAAACATCTAACTCCAATTTAATTATGTATAGAATGTATACTGTTATGAGTGCAAGCTTTTGCCATAAAACCAGATCCAAAGGACGTGCATTGAGAAGCCAGTCATCACAATGACCGAATGCCAGGGCTGTGGGTTAGAGATTTGTGTGCTTCAGGCAGAGTTTTGGCCTGCAGACTTTAAGGATGTTGCCAGTTAGTACATGATAGCACGCTGGGCTTGGTCAGGCTGGCAGGAGGGTCAGCTGAGGAATGAGAATTTGTGGTGATGCTGGAAACAAAGCTGGCTCTCCTACTGCATTATAATTAATTACAAAATTTTGCTTGGCACATGGGTAACCTTTGATCCACCCAGATGCTCACGATCTTGACCCAAATCTCAGTTCTCCTCTCTGTTTATGACTTTTAATCTCCTTCTTATCTTCCCATAGGCAAAGGATAGGTTTCTCTCCTGGTCATTTAATACTAGATTCTTTAAGTTATTTGGGCAAGTAAATCTGTGAAAAATGATTTAACATATTTCAAATTCTGGCATCTAATTTTTGAAGTTATTATATGTTGGGAAAATGCCTTTGTTTTGGTATGATCTGTCTGCCTTTCCATTGGCGAAACTTGCTTTGAGTTTACTGTTAGTTGAGGTCACTTAATCATCATCAAAGTGTATGTGAATTTGTATGCTGTGAACAGCCACAAGGCTTCAGGACCAAATCTTCTGCTGATAGACATCTGGGGAAATTCTGTATGTTTCAAAGAAGCCATGCCAATTTATATTAGCAGAGGATTTCATCTTTATTTTTTTTCATAATGGCATATCTGATCTGAATCCAAAGGTCCACAAATGACATCCACTGGAGGAGGGAGGGGAAATAGATATAAAAAAAAAAATCCAAGGACATTTGAATCATGCCTTCCTATCTATATCTTTTTATGCAGAAATATTTTACTAAACATTTCTCTAAATGTGCGTGGAAAAATCGAGCAGAACATAGAATCTATAGTGGAAAGACAGTTGTGTATTTTCATGCAGAATTGATGACTAGTTATGGGAGGCAGAATTACCAACTCTAGAGAACACAGATGTTAACTGGCATAATGCCCTCTTGATGCAAATAAATACATTAGATGCTATAAAAGATTTTAAAACAGGAGAGCTCATCTTGGCAGGAGATATATTTGCTGGATTTGTGCTATTCATTTAGTTTTATAGAATTGCTCTGGAATTGGAATAGACTATTTGAGAATCTTCTAAATGCACTCATGGAACGGGAGTTTAAATTCATTTTATTTCTGGTGTTTTTAAAGGGGGGAAAAAATCCTTAATCTTTGCACAGACACTTCACCTCCTGTAGCACCCAAGGGGTCTGAGCTACATGTCTGATAAACTCAGTGTTAACACTATCACTATGTGATGGAAGGCTGGACAACTGTTCAAGCAGCCGGGGTTGTTACGTCTGGGGCACCACGGAGGGGCACTTTTGCCTTTCCATTCAGCAGCCGTGATATTTGCATTCTTCCTCCATCATTAATATTCTTTATGATCCAAGTCTCACCAACATTATCCCTGCCAATCTTTCACCACCTGCCACTCTCTTCAAACACTTCCTTCCTTTTATTCCCACATGATTATTTGAATTTCTTCCAAGTAAAACCTGACAGAATATAATGTGACCTGTCTCCTCCCTTTCTCCTCCTGCTCTCTGCTCCTGCTGCTATGCCAGAAAAATATGGGAGGTTTTGTGTGTTCAGCTATACCACCTTTAATAACCGGAGGGACAGAGGCATTTATTTAGGGCAGCAACATTCAAAACATGGTCAAAAATCTTCATGACGTAGCCTGGGAAGCATGGCCAGGGTATTTTAAGGCGATGCTATCCCCTGCTGTTTGTACTCTTTTTCGTTATACATCCTTCTTGTTAAAGCAGTGGAAGGGCCTCACACCTCAGCCCCTCACTTCAGTAATGGGATGTCAGTGCAAGCACACCTGGAGACAGGACTGAAGAGTGCTGGAGGAACTGGGCACTGGTCTGGGTCATTGCAGCATTTCCTGTCTTTAAGTCTTGAAATTCCTTTGCCATGTTTACTAGTAAGAGTAGAACGATGGGCAGGAGGGAAGTGTGAGCCTGGGGTGTATTATTATTGTTTTTTTCCTCCCCCTCCTGGGTGGCTGTCACATTCCATAGCTGCTGCCTTAATATCTTGCAGTCATTTATTTGTTCCCAAGACAGGTCTCTAACATCCTGATCTCATTTTTCACACATTTTCGGGCATTTTGCCACCTCCCTTCATCCCTCCCGATTCCCCGATGTCGAGATAGCTCTTTTTGTGTTTCATGCAGTTGTTTTATGAAGACTTTGTCTCCTTATACTCATCTCTTTCTCCTCTACATGCTACTGTGAGCTCCCTTTACTAGTGTCTGGATTTCTGCGTCACATCAATCTCGCAATCTGACAGATGCAGCCTCTAAAATAACCTGTGCGTGATGCATGCAACCTGAAAATAAACATTTATTTCAGCATTAGGTGCGTCATACCTGCAAATAACCTCGTTTATCTAGACACATTTATTTTAATGCTTATTGTATAAATATCAGTATCTCAGCATACTCTACAATACCATCTGCCACTTGCTTTTGTATTATGCATAATTTAATATAGCCCTATGTTACTCCAATTTTTTATGCTGCCGAGTTCATACGTAGCTCCATAGTTTGACAAGTATACAAGTGGGTGATAAAGATTACACAGAGGTTTGAAGTGGAGCTTTCAGGTGACAGAATGTAAATTCAGACAAGGAGTAACAGAAATAGTTGCACAACGTGGGTTCAGGTGATGCAGTATTTCTGTTCATGCTTGTTTTGAACCTCCTCAATAAAGATCGAAGGAAGGAAATGACAGAATTGTACGATAAGAAATGAGAGCACAACCCACCGGCCTGCTCACTGATCTTATTTTTCAGTTCTCCCTGGTCTATAGCGAACTTAATTCACTTGAGCACATGAGTTAATCTACAACTTAGTAGGGTGCTGGAGTGTTTCTGTGGGCTGTTGGCATTGACAGGATGCTGAAATTGCTGTATATGATCACACTGTTACTTCTTTTTGAAGCCAATGTCCATGGTAAAGAAACGCAACAAATCTTGCATTAACCTGTAATGCAACAAGCATTATTTCACGGGTTAGTTTAATGTTTGGAGCCTGAGATTACCTGCAGCTTGGTTTCATGTTCCAGGGCATGTTTGGGTAATTTAATTGACTTCGGATTGTTCATATACATCAGGTTGATGCATATACATCAAAGCCTTAACACCAGCTTTCTGGTAGCTTCCTGTGCCATAGAATTCGGGGTGAGTTTCTGTGGGAGAATTTAGCTACTGATCGAAAAGTAAAAATACACAATGGTTAAAACGTGGTACCTGTTCTGAAAAGCATTCAGTATTGGAAATCTAGCCTCTAATCATTAGCTGTTTTCATCACTGTGTGCCCTTCCTCTGGGATATCACCTATCTTCACAAAGATCCGAAAGGCAGTTGTTAAAGGCTGGGGATGTGGTGTCAGGTAGTCCCTGAGAACTGAATGTAAGCTAAATTCAGATTTAGAAATACTTTGAGCTCCAAGAGTTCTGGCTTTGCATTCCAAGGCTACAGCTAAATCTCAGAGCTTCACCAACAGCAGGACCATCTTCAGTAGTAGCAGAGCACTGAGCCCTTCTGAAAAATCCCACCCTGATCTTACCAGCTGGCTCTTTGTAATATGGGTGATTGGGCTTTTCAGCAGTACTTATGCAAAGCCACTCTCTGAAACAATTTGTGCTTGATCGCTGGTACTTTTTCATATTTAGGATAAAGCAGATCTCATTACCTCATTTTGCAATCACAAATCCATTTTTGGTTAAAGTGATTTTAGCAGAATTTGAGAACATTAGTTCTAATAATAATGACAAAAAGCTCAAAGTACTTTATTGTTCAAGGTGTGGGTTAAGAATTATTACCATCGCTGATATAGAAAGAATTGATGGGATGAAAAAAAAAAAAAAAAGAAAACAAACACCCAACCCTTATGTACTGTGACACTAGGGGATAGGATATTAGTACTCCTACCCTCGTTGACCTTAGTGAGACTTGCACTTCTCAGGATTCTTCTAGTGAGTATGAGTCTAAAGGAATAATTGAGAAATCCTGTGCCAGCTAAGCAGTAGGTAAGTTTGGATCATCTCAGAGCCCCTGATCTTATTAAAGAGAAGCTGTATGCATTGAACAGATTTCTCAGACCACAGCATGAAAATTCTGGATATTAAGGTGCCCCATCGTGAATTACAGCAGGCTGTGCTGTTCCTGTTCTAAATGTCTTTAACTGTGGTCCAGAGCCCCCTCTGACTGTTCACACTGCACCTCAGATCTGTCATGGATTTCATGGCTAACTTAGTGTCAAGAAAGAAAAAGTTAATTCAATTTTACTTATAGATAGTATGGTGCAGCTAATCTGCCTAGGATGGAGTATTTTAGCACAGCTGTTTAACAGGGATGTTTCTTGGGGAACTGATTTTACTCTTTAGTTGTTACTAATCCTTAACTGTAGCTTAACTGGAAGAACATCGGTGTGCATGTAGAGAGCCCCAGGTGGGCTACTTGGCACTACCATAGATGCTGACCTCAGGTCTGCCCCTCTCTTTGTATGCATCGTATGCCTTTAGTACATAAAGCATAGTTTCTCAAGTGAAGAAATAAAACACCTTGAATTTTTTTTAATAAACCTAGATATAAGTTAGCATCTTTTAGAACTCTAAATTACTCTGTTCATGGTTAATCAAAGCTATTTAAATAAAACTTCACAGAGCATTGTATCTATAATGAAGTATCAGAAATTTTACATAAAAGTAAAAAGAACTGCAGACTAATTTTCCTTATTGTTTTATTCACCCAATTTTCTTTCTGAATTTTGCACTGGAAATGAAATTGAGTCTAATCCCAAAAGGCCAAATGCAAAGATCATATGCACAAGAATTATTAATGGACTCTACTGGAGCATCCTTCTGTGGGTCCACGTTTTACATGTCCTTTACATTAATTACTGAGTCCTTTTATCACCTATTCACGATAATTGTACTTTTCAAAGTACAGAAAAAGAAAATTAAAGCAGGATTTCCAGCTTATTTGTGTTATTTGATGATGTGCCCGGATTTGCCTACTGTTACTGTCAAGGGACTGTCATTTATGTAGAAGGTACTTGAGTTTGCATTCTGATTTTTGTATTAAATAATTAAAGCACAGGAGCTGGGATAAGTTATTTAGTACCATGTTTTCAGGTGACAGGATCATATGACTGATGTATACTGCAGAGGTCATACCAACAAATTCTGCAGAATCAAAGACAAGCTGACTCTGAAATTTTCCAATAATCACAACTGTTTAATAATCTCAAATTAGAATTTAGTCTGGTTTTGACAATTGGCTTAATTGGAGGTTTCAGCCTGCTTTCTACAGGAGAAAAAAATCTCATTTTACTTAAAATAGAAAGAAATTTGTTCCTGTCCTGCTGTTTTTGATAGGGTGCTTGACTACTCTATAACCCTTGTGGGAAAATATTGTGCTTAAGTTCTATTTTTATCTCCTGTTTGTTTATTTTAATTACTATTCCAGCACAGTGGGATTTACCATTGATCTTCATCTGCCTACACAATTATCCTTAGCTTATTCAGCTTGCTGAAGGGTTTGTTTAGTTTTTAAGTCAATGTGCTCTTTTAACAATTTCTCTGTGTATTTGTGTGTAACTACTTGTAACAAGAGGATTCCACTTTACTTGGAAGAAAGGTGGATTAATATAACTGGAGTTTCAGGGGTGTATCACAAAGGGAAGATGTTGTCTGAACAGTATTGATATATTGGGGTGATTGTCTTTGTAACAGCATCTCAGGGGAATGTGCACCATGAGATGAGGTGTTTCTGCCTCAAGGTTACCTAGGGAACACTGTAACATTAAATGTGGGAGGTTAATGTCTTTAAGAGTGTTTTAAATGCACTGAAGTTCTTTGCGAAGCAACTCCCACTAGGTTGAGAAATATCTCTTGAATTTATGAAAAACTTGTCTAACTTCACTGGGAGAGACTGTGTTTCCCCTTCTCGCATTACTGGAGGGTCTGCTCTCTATTTAGGCTTTGCAGTATTGTTAAAAAATTATTATTTTCCTTAAAGTTAAGAAAATTGGATCTTTCAGTAAATAAGTGTTGTTCAACTGCATTAGTACATAACTGAAGGTTTTGTCCTAAAACTTATTTTTTTCTACCTCTGAAGAAATTACTTTCCCTGTATAAGAAAAATGGAGGAAACTTTTTTGCTCCAGGTAATATTGGCAGGAAAAATTCAGCTCTGAGTGTTTGGATAAGTGGCAGATTTCTGATAGTTAAAAGTTAGGATGGAATATACATATTGTAAAATATTGTAAAAATTCAGCTGTTGTTGAAAGAATCTTGTCAAGAAGGGATGAAATGAGAACTGTAGGCGGTGCTATCTGAGCCACAAAAGGAAGTCCTGCACCCAGGTGATCACTCTGATTGCCAGTGCAATTCTTATTGGGTCTGTGTTTGCCCAAGTGTTTGCTACAAGGAACTTTTTGCTGTGAAAGTCAACTTCTGGAAATTTATATGGCAGTAAATGGTAACATTTGGTTTGTGATTAGTCTGAAAAATACCAACAATCTCTCTCACATCTGTTTTCCAAAATTATGGGCTGAACAGTTTCTAAGAACAGGCCTGAAGAAGGTTGATCATTGAATCATCCTGTAAAAATCAGAAGAGAACTGTAATTACAAGTAGCAGGGAAAATCTATAGAATGGAGATAATTTGCCACTAAATTCAATGAGGTTGGTTGTCAGCTTATACGCATTGGCTTCAGTGGAGCCTGCTTACACAGTATGAGAATTGAGTTCTGCCAGTTTTTTCAAGCAAGTTCTGTAGAAGCCATTTATGTCAATTGGTTTCATTTTTTATTCAGTTCAGTGTAACTAATTATTACTGTTTCTTCTGTTAGAATGGGCCAAACGGCTCCTGTCAGAGCCTTCTGCTGAAGTGACTCACTCCAGAGAGAATGATGTATAGTGACAGATCTTGCAGCTTATCGGAGAGGACCAAAAAATTTGTTGTCATGAGCGGTATCCACACATGCTGGAGAGCTGTTAGCTGCTAGGCTGTATCTAGACTTTGTTTTCCTGCCTCACTGTGTTCTGCATTGCCACAGAGCTACAGCCTCACTGTAGGCTGCAAAAGGTCAGCAAGCTGTGCAATTAATCTGAATTACATGCATATCTCCAAATATGCCATATTGTATCATTTTAACTATCATCCAGTTACTATAGTTCAGGCAGAGTTCACTTTGAAAGTTTGTGAGCCTTCAGTGAGGAACCCTCGACTTCATGAGTAAATCTGAAACAATTACAACTTAAACAGTAAATCCATTGTCCTTCATTCTCTGCAGGTCTTGGATTTCCTTTGGTTCCCCATGGGGAACAGATTCATTAGACTTGGGGAAAAGATTCATTAGAATGAGCACGTGCATCTTTCCTAACCATATCAAGTTTGAATTCCTGAAGTGGTGGTTGTTGTAGCGCTTCCACAGCAGAGTTTGTAGGGAAAAGTTTAAAAAGCCAACATCTGACCATGCAACTTACTCAGCTTTTCATCATAAGCTAGGAAAAAAAAATGATGTTGGTTGTAGGTTTAACCATCTCCATTAATTCCCTTCTACATATTATTTGTGGTGAGAGGGTTTGTGCCCCATGTACGTACTGCTGCAGACTGCACTGGAGGGGTGCACAGCACCCTGAAAACAGGGCATGAGCCCCTATACCTGAGGGAGTGTTTGCAGTCTGTCTGCTTGGGGCTGCAGTACTGGGAGGGGTGGCTGTAGGAGATGAGGTGACTGGAGTTTGCTCAGGCTGCTCCTCTGGCTGCGGTGGTAGCTGAAGGATGGCTTCAGACTCCAGGCTGTTGTAATCTGCACTGAACAATGCAGCGGTGAGCT
This sequence comes from Alectura lathami, assembly GCA_013399715.1. NCBI lineage: Eukaryota > Metazoa > Chordata > Aves > Galliformes > Megapodiidae > Alectura > Alectura lathami. The sequence goes on along the minus strand of VXAV01007088.1, from coordinate 129,488 downwards.
TAAATCCTGTCCAGCAGTCCTGAATGATGTTTGCTTGAATTTTCTACATTTTTTCCTCCTGTTTTGGAAGACAAATATTAGAGACAAATTGAAGCATCCCTTTCAATTAGACCTATTTCACAGATGGGAAAAAAAAAAAAAACAAAGATGGAGAGTCCATTGGTACAAGGTGACTGCTACAGTCATGTAATAGCTGACTTGGCATTTGCGAAGACACTGTGAAGCAGGTTTCATGCTGCTGCCATCCCTGCGATATATAACGCATTCAGACTTAGCACATGGGGAACTTGGGCTGCAGAAAGGTACGAATGGCATGGGGCAGGCACTGTAATGCATGGCTGTAGCAGCCTGTGGTAGCAGGGCTGTTTCCCATTTATTACAAGATGCATGGAGGACAAGGTCTGAATTGCTCTCCGAAGGCCCCATGCTGTGTTAATGCCAGTGAACAGCTGAACTCATCTGTTGCTGCTGTAATTCCTCCTTCAGCAGAATTTCCCCATTTGTTCACTATGCTCTATATGTACTTATATTGCTGGTTTAAAGATATCCTTCCCTCCATCAAATCCTATAATTAAAATGAACAGAGGTTTATTTTCCCCTCTTTGTTAGGCAGTGTACTTCCCATTCTCCCCAAACACAAATCCTCAAACTCCAGCAGTTAAACTGCAATCCAGAGTGCTAACATTTGGATTTGGAAGCATTTCACAGACACAGATGGGACTCCACAAGGTGCAAAGCAGTGAGGAATGTTGTAAATTGTTGAGTCAGGTTAAATTAAAAAAAAGTTAAAAGGCGAAGGAAAAAAAAATCGTAGATAAGCGAAGGAAAAGCCTCTGAATGAGGGTTGGCTTGGATCTGACTGCGTTCCCACATCTCTACCCAAGGGACGCAGGGCAATGTCCAGGCTCGGCAGGGGGTGCGTTAGGGACGGGATGTTCTGGAGGTACCTCCAGCTTGTGAGAGCAGTCTGTCAGAGAGCTGGAGGCCTGTCCCGCCATGTCTCCTTTATGCCTGCATGATGCTGGCATGGCAGCTGCCTGCTGGCTCGCCTCCCAGCTTCTGAAATGGGAAAGTAGGGAGCCATGGGGATAAAGGCAGGGATGCTGCCAGGGACTGTGGGCCTTGCTGCACTTTGTGGGCCCATGGCTGGTGGAATGGAGACGGCTGTCCATGGGTAATGTCTTGTACCTTTTCCCCTCCCGGAGCTTTGGGTGTGTTCTGATGAGGTAGCTGGGCAGAGCTGCTGAGGAACAAGGTTGATTTCCACTCTGCATCTTCATGATTCTCGTGTTGGTTGTTGAGATGCTGCATTAACTGTGCTTTAACTGCCATCTCTGGTCAGTTAAGGCCTGTTGGGTTTTGAAGGGGGTGGCTGGGTGGATGTTTATCCTGGAATCTGCTGTGAAATAACACCTGCGATCCTGGAAGAAAACCTGCAATTAGAGGGACAACAGATGATGAAAATATAGGGATGAAGAATGCAAAACCAAAAAGGCTGAGGAAGGAAGGGCTGAGCAGCCCTGTGGGCCTGATGTGTGCCAGGCCTTGGGCCTTGTCATGGGGTCCTCCTGCAGCAACCTGTGGTGATGTGGCACCTGAGTGCACTTCAGGTTGCCCTGACCTGGAGGGAGCAGGGGAATCTCCAAATAATCACTTGCTTTTTTTTCCACAGCTTTTTGTCCAAATACAGACGTAAAATAATTACAGAATCAGGGAATGATTAAGATTGGAAGGGATCTTCAGGCTGGAAGGGGACCTTAACCTTATTCTGTAATTACTTTATATTGGCTGTCTGTCTTTTATATCTTATTTTAATACTGTGCTAATCCCATTTTAGACAAGCTGTGTACTTTTATCTTCCTAAGGGATCTCAGACAAGCTTTTAACTTTCAGCGGAATGCTTGGAATTCATCTTTAAGATCAAGGTTGGAAATAATTTTTGTGGATTGCCTGAGGCATGGTTTGGAGAGAAGGGGAAGGGTCTAGAACAATCTCGGCAGGGTCGAGAGCCTTCCTCATGCCTTCGTGCTCAAGCATGTTGCATGGCACCAACCAGGATGGGAAGTGCAGCTCTATTCAAATTGTAAGTTCCGAAATGATGAAATCGCTGTTGTAATCAAGCAATATTGTAAGGAAAAAAAAAGGAACAATTGGCTGTGACAAGGACCTAATTCTCATTTCAAGCTAGGACAACTTGGTGGACTTGTTTAGTTTCACGCTTATAGTGACAAATCTCTCTCCCCTCCTTTCCTTTTCTCACCTTTATCTCATGTATTTGCGCATCACACAAGTGTCAGTGCTTTGCCCTAATGCTGGTGTTAGTGTACAGTATCCCTTACCGTGAGCTGTGCTACCACCCTTCTGTGGGTGATGTGGCTTCTGGAGGAACCTGTACCACCCCTGGGCCCCAGCATCCATCTCATAAGTCTCTCTGTTGTGTGACGTGGTGGAGGCTGGGTAGCCCAGGCATGTAAATTGGAAACGAATCAGCTGAGCTATTGGAGAGATGTGAGGTTATAAGATGGTAATCATGGAGACTATTGATGGGGGGAGGAAGGGGGGAAAAAAGAAAACAGAAAGCATTTTGTTTTTCAGCGTAGGGGGACATGAAGGCATTGTAAACTTAACTGCTAAGATTCAGACAGCAGAAAATGCAAGAATTATATGGAGCAGAAGAGAGTGTAAGTTAGAAAAATGTGATAGAGTTAAAACGAAAAATTTAGGCTGCATCTCATGAGAAAATAGACTAATTGTGAAATCCTCTACTACACTTAGATCTGGGCCCCCTGGGAAATAACGAAAAAGACTGTTTCTTGGCATGTAGAAACCCCTAGACAAAACACCAGTACTTTAGGAATACTTTGGGCATAACTGCAATATAGTTCATCAGCAGCAACCCTGTTCCTGCACTAATGGGGAAAGAACTAATTTATCATTAATAAGCTTTTGTGTACCTCTATTTCCATATGCCTAGGACACCAAGAATTCTGATGAAGGTTTCTGGTTACAGAGGTGATTTTACAGAATGAGAGTTTATCTAATAGGAACAGTCCTAAAACTAGCGGTTCATTTTGCATAGGCTGCTCAGCAGCCAGTAGATTGTAATAGCTATTTGCCTCTACTCTCAGCTGAGGCTAGATTTGAACTACTAAACTAAAAGCAAAATAAAACTTGTTTCTTTCAACTACTTGATCCCTCTGGGAAGGATTCATAATGCACTTGTATTCATCATTTAGAAGCTTTCCAGTTGCTTACGAATATCTATTTTCTTGAGACACCTTATCGAAAAAGTGGCTTAGTGTCTTTCATCATCCACAGTAGTCTGTTTACAAAGCAAAAGACAGTTTTCATTTGAAAATATTTGTTCACAGTATTGTTTGGCAAACTTCAAAAAGCATCTAAGATTTAAAAATAAAAACTAATCATGAGCATGTTATGCAATTGCGTGTGATTTCACAATTCAAGATGCTTCAAACTCCTTTGCCAATCCTAAATATGTCACCGGTACATAGCTACTGCCATTTTCATATCCGTTTATTTGCAGCAAACAATGCAGCTCAGGTCTTTGCTCCATGTTTGCCTATACCTTTCACTGAGAGTAAATACGGTTGGTTTTATGCTGTGTGTTAGCTGAAGCACTTTGCTCTCAAAAGATCCAGGCGAGACTGGGGAAGGACTGTTTTTCCAACTTGCTGTTTGACATTGGCTCTTAGTCTGCTTTGAGCTGGCGTTTTTCTTAATGCTCTTTATCTCAGTTTTCCATCAGTGATATTTCAAAGTTGTTGCATCAGCTCAAGCTGATCTTAATGCAGTTGAAGGGAATATTCAATTTTCTCCTCCATCTTCATTCCTCCACCCTTGCTCTCCAGGCTTATCTGCACAGCTGGTGTCAGCTGCAGCTTTTTATCTGTACCTATCCTTGAGCTGATTCAACTTACTAGGCCAAAAAGACTGGAGAGGGGAAAAAAAGAGAATTTTCTGCTGGGTTAGCGACTGAAACTGAGAAGACTAGAAGATGGCAGAGCCAGTGGTGGGCAAGGACTGGGCTGAGGACGATGAGGCTGAAGGAAACAAGACTTCCCTGTTGCAGCAGTAGAAGCACAGAGCCATTACCTTGGCTCAGCTGTCAGCCTCACCCTCCTGAGATGAACATGCTTTTTTTTACCTGGCAGGGCTGCTATGAAGATAAACTGATACATGTTCAGCTAATGACTATGGAGACAGTATTGCCCAAACCGAAGACTTGTTTTGTTTGTCTTTAATTACCAACTATACTTTCTCTCAGATTAAGGATGCTAATACTAATTTTCATGTACCCACATACATTCATCAGTTGTTGAAAATGGAGATGTATACCTTAAGTAAATGGCTAAATGAGAAATGCAAATTTGTTATCAAGATCTGGCTTTTACAGAAATAAAGTATTAGAGTTAGTGCATACAAATGTACCACAGAAAGCATATCACTGTATTAACATGCAAATATACACATTATATTCACATCAAATAAGTGAAATCATAATATTTAGTTTTAGGGAGGTTTTTCTGCAGAATTACTGCTGAGTACAAGGCAGGACAGGATATCTGCTGTTTCAACAGCCAAATGGAAGACAAGTACCAACTGGTTTTTACTGCGTACTGTGTTTTAGTGCATTGCCTAGTATGTGTTGCCTAATTTATGACTATTTCACACCATCACAGTTATGCTTGTAATATAATAACAAAAACAAAATGTAAATTGTCCCAGTACTTACATTAAATGTATTTTTCTTCACACACACACAAAAAAGAAAAACAGAGATATAACAGTGTATAAGGTATAAAAAAATGAAGTTTGTTCTTCCTGGCTAGAGTTTACTACTTGCTTGTTTTCCATAGGGAAATAGCTGGAAGCATAGGAAATGGAGACAGAAATGGCATGCTACATTCTTCTACTTCTGAAAATGTTAGCCAATTTGAAGGAGTCGAACTTCTACAGTGGAATTTCAGCTGGTTTCTTTACTTCAGTGTCTGTATGTTATCTGCTAATAGGACTGAATCTAATTTGGGTTCTTCAAGCTCAGTAAATTTGGGTGTAGAGAAGAATTCACAAAACATGAAGCAATCCGGTGAGGCGTTAGCTTTCCTCCTGAAGACCTCCATGAGACATACTTGAAATTTTTTTCTTCCATTTCTGTCATAGTGACGGCTTAATTCAATACCTACATGTTTGTAAACCTACCTTTGTGTATATCAGTAAACTGCAGGACTCCAGCATTTGCATGGTTTTTGTAGTTGAGGCAGTAACTGAGAAGTAACTGAGTTACTGAGAAGTAACTCTATCAAAATCCCTAGTGTTGCAGAGGCATTAGTAAGAGCATCAAATCCCTAGACTATACAATGATGCACAAACAGGACAAGTAAGAATTCACTTGCGGGGCTGACATGCAAATGAACCATGCTGTAGTATCTGTTGGACTTTGCTGTTACATAAAGAGGCGATAAGCACAGTTTTCAGAAGAGACTCCTGTTTTGAAACTCTTCAGGTATAACTTTTTGCTTTTTGCTTAGCGTCAGTAAAATTTACAGTGCAATTGCTAAACTTGGCCTCTGATCACATTGCACCAAGTGTACAATAAATGCGTGTGCCTTAGAAAACTTCTATTTTACTTCTCATGCAACAAAGGTTTGCATGTAAAGGTGAACTAAGATGTGTCTTTATGGCACACTCCAATAATAGTCTTGAGTTCAGGACAGCTGTAGATGTAAATAATTACTTCATGCTAGAAATCTGGATTATTTTTCATGAAGTAATTCTTAAAAGGGAACTGTAATAATGCAAATTATTTAAAAACAGTTTTCAAACAAATGGTTTCTTCCGTCGTGGTTTATTCTAATAATCATTTTCAAGCATTAGAGAGTCAATTTATCTTAATTTTAGATTGTTATTAAATTAAGTGATGATGGCTGTGGGTAGGATGGCTTTTACTGTCTAGAGTGTTACAGTAGAGAGTGCAGTAGTCCTAAATTGAAATGTTTTCATGATAATAAATGTCTATGTTAAAAAATTATGTAAAATGAACAACTAATCTATTTTAATCTTTCATATTCTTTTAGAAATGATTTTCTTCTTAAATGTTTAAGTGACATGAGAATCAAAACCTACCACTGGTGATCTCTTTGTAGTTATATAGAGAGGGCTTTTTTCTATAGCTCATGCAAAACAGCTTTATTTTCCCATAACGTGGTTGCAAATGACAATACAACTTACACAGCGTAGTCTTGTATTTGTTCTTGTAAATCTGTGAATATAAGCCTTTCTGTAGGTAGTGCTTTACATTCCTGTCAAATACAATTGGTGTTCTGCTCATATATGTCTCAATTCTTCTGCTGCCTCCTGTCTGTGCAATCTGTGTATAATTACTGAAAATTATTGACTTGATAGTTTTGGTCATATTAAGGTTGTTTGTAGGCTGAACAACTTCCATCTGGAATTTGAGCATCTAAATGTTATAATTAACTTACAGAAGCAAGGAAATACCTGTATAAATTTTCCTTACTTATGTTCCTTTTTAGATCTGTCATGTTTAATCTTTGCTGTGCAATACATAACCGTGTAAAACTGTAATGGAGATTTCCCCCCTGCCCTGCCGTGTTGTGCAAGGCAAAATGTCAGTACATGCTTCAGTCAAATCAACAGTGTAGGCTATCTCTTCATTTAAAAGCACTGCAACCAGAGTCTCACAGCACACTGAAAGAAAATCAATCCTCCATACATGAAAACAGTTAGTAATGGTCTTACTTGAGCTTAACCTATACTGAATTATTCATGGTTGAGCTATCCAGGGAGAACATTACCTCTGTAGTACACTGCTTGAGTTGCCTTTGTCTTGTTTGTTTTCACTGGGGCATTTTGCTGAAGAAGGACGGTGGGACCAGGTCCAGTATTTGCTGTTTGCTAGACGTGAGGACATGCACACTGGCTAATCTGCTGTGTTGTGGGATTTTCCTTTTTTTAATTATTTTTTTGTTTTGTTTTGTTTAGGGTCCCAGCATGGGGTCCCTGAGTGACTGCTAGTGGGTTTGAATCTGGATGGCTCCCTGTTGACACGCCATCTGCAGATGCTCATGTAGAGTATGTTTTAAGCAGCAAACACCTGGGGTGCTATATTAAAAAATGCTCAGCATTTCAAAATCCCAGTGATGGAGTATAATATCCTCTTGATATGCCACTTGCTGTTAGACCAAAAGCTGGATCCTGCTAAGTCCTAATGCCTCCTGTTGAAGTGAATGATAGCAGAGGATACTTGGGAGGGATGCATGTCTTACAGGTATATTAAAAGGAGTTTAACTGCTCTTTTATCTAGACATACATAGTCAATGTAGGCATATCTCCTTTGCTGTCTCTTTGAACGACTGCAGTGCAATTCCCCTAAAACAAGGGACAAGACACAATTACTTGCAGACCTTTAGACGCGTGTGACGTTCCTTGCTTTAATGATTTGTTTGCAAATATTCAAGCCATATAATTTTATGGTGTCAAGAAGTTTCAGCAAAACTGAACAATTTTTGATGGCTTTGCCAGAGGTGAAAGATGAAGAAAACCTACAAAGAGCCAAACAAGTGCAGTGTATATAACAGCAATAAGAAATGAGATAATCTTGCTTGATTTTCATATTATCCC
>VXAV01007088.1:69466-91985 GCA_013399715.1 Alectura lathami | reverse complement strand
CCTTGCTTTAAAAAAAAAAAAAAAAAAAAATAGAGTGCTGCCTCTTCAGCTCATTATGTATAACACTGAATAGTTCAAAAGTTATGAGAATTGCATAAAGGCTCTGGCAGAAGAAGCAAGAAAATATTGAACTTCCTATTAATGGGGGAGCCGTAGGTCTTTCTTCATCTGCCATCCATTCTTTGTTCAGAGACGGGCAGTGCAATGAATGGTCCCATTCTCATGAGCCTTTGCAACAGCCTTTGAAAATGAGGAGAGTTTCACATGGGGAAGTCTTGTTGACTCCTGATGGACACTGTTCAGTGTTTGTGAAATGTCAGTATTTAATTCTTTTCAAGTTTGTTTATTCCAAAATGAGAAAGTGTCCCTAAGTATATGGGCATAGCCATTCAGAAAGCAGTTCAGTGGTTCTCTTACAGTAAATTTTAATATAAACCTATTATACTTGTGAAATCAGTGTTTATGATGAGATGTTAGAACTCAGTTACATTATAACAAAGTATTTAAATTTTAATTTTCCACTTAGATATAAACGTATCTCCCAGAGAATTATAACTTCCTAGTTCAACATTTGTATGCAATATTTTGAACATGTTAAAATAATTTTGAATAATTGGAGAAATGTAATGAAAATTATGACTGGCCTTTATCATAGAACTGTGATGAAAACATCCGTGATGCTAAGTATTGCACGTCTTTTCCAAGTCTAATATTTTAGTGAGGTCAGAAAACCTGTCAGAAATTCAGAAAAGTGGGAACAATGGTACGACCGTGGCTTAGATTCAAAAAAGCAAAGTGCAGCTGCTAGTGGAACTCAAAACTAGGTAAACACCAAGGATATGTAATCCCAACTAAAAAGTTGTGGCAGCTGGTGTAGCAAGCTACTTGGTGTTTGGTTGATAATACAGCTGAGCTGCCAGTTTGTAGTTGCACAGTCATTCAGAAAATATTTGATGTTTCAGGAAATGCAAGATGATTCCTAAACCAGTGGGAAATGTGTAAATGCTAGCAACAAGTCCGATCTTACCTTGGTTGTCTGCGCATCAGATACCATGGCATAATACCATATTGCTGAGTGTGGTGCTTTCAGAGCCTCCCATGTAACGACAACTTCAGTGTTTAGCTAAACCATTCGTAGGAAAATAAATGATTTTACAGACGAACAAAGGCAGGCCTGCACAATGCTGAGTTTCCATTATCAGGTCCTAAACTGAAATACAGGGAGCAAGAGCTGGGGAGCACGGAGAGCATTGGTGTCAGCGCCAGGGGGAGCCCCTTGCCCAGCTCTTGGCCGCGGAACAGCTCAAAGGCTGCAAAGAACCAACAAAAGGGGACAAAATGGCAGTGAAAAAATGGTAGGCTGTTGGACACTGTCCACACACACACAAAATAGTATTGTAAAGTTGAATTTATATGAGGAGACAGGAGGAGGGGCTTGATCTATTGGTCGAATTGAATAGTCTTAATTCATTACATTCAAATTCTAATTTTGCAGAGAAGGTGTTATGAAAATAAATCATGATTCTCTGTTACAACAGTAGCTTTGGATCCTCTGTTTGTTATAACAGTGTCAGTACATTTTAAATTTACATCTTGGACCCTTGCATTTGTATTCTTGACTGGTACAATGTGATACACGGCAGGAATACAGATGAGGCTCGTTCTTCTTTTCCCAAGTGCCCACCTTTGTTTTTCCTTGTAATTTCATATTTTGTCTGGGATAATGTGTATTCTCTTAGATTACACAGAACTGGAATATATGTGACAGAACATTTCTGGACTGGTAAAGAATTACTATTCAAGTGTTGTGCACCAGCAGAGTTCAGAGGTTGCAAGGTGAAATGAGAGCTGAGCTAAAAGGTTTTTTTTTTTTTTTTTTTTTTTTTTTTTTTTTTTAACCCACAGCAGAAAAGCAAAGAATAGTACCCCCCCCACCACCTCCTGGACCCTGGTGTAAAGCATTTGTAATCTATGCTAGGACAGACAAAAGAGGTGAGAAAGGAACTATTACCCTTCCAACAAAAGATGACTTAAGCATTTAAGGAACTGCTTCTGCAAGTTGTCCAGGGTCACAGAAGTAGCCTCTGGCAGAGTGAGGAATTGAACCTGAACCTCTGAAGTTCTAGTCCTGCACCTTATTCATAAGAGATTCTTTCTTCTCTTAACCTTACTGCCATAAAACGTGATCTCTGTACACTAAAGATAACACTTTTAAAACTAGATTTGTGTGTTCTACTCCTGCTGTAGTAAAATTCATTTATTTACAGGCATGCACACACGGACACACATACACACACACAAATCCTCTCCTTAGACAGGGGCTCTGCTGATAAGGCAGTGTAATAGTACTAAAATCAATTCATGAGCTGCAAAGTTATTGTGCTATAGCATTGAAGTGTGTTTAATCTGACTGCTTAAGAGACATCCAAGACAAGTACCTACCCACAGAGATGTAAGGGAATATGGCGTATACAGACGCACACACACCTTTCTAGAGTGTATATGTATAGACATACATGTATGCACACATGTATAGCTGCAGTTCAGTATTCTGCAACTTACACTGCTAGATGTAAATGGCAAACTTTCTAGTTTTCAAGTTCCTCCATTAGGATGATATAGAACAAAATTGTTGTATTTTCCCCATTCTTAAGTGTTTTGCAAATAGATGTAACTGACAATTCAGTTCATTTGACTTAGAAATCAGGAATCAGGCAGTATAATGGTCTTAGCCTGAAATGCTGCAGCTCAGTGCTGGGTCTCTCTGCACAGTTCCTGGCTGAAACAAGTGAGTAGAGGGTCAGAGGATGCAGATGAGAGGAGGCATTTCATTCTCAGGGACATCTAGGTGTAAAGCTGGGGTACCAAATTCCCTGAGTGAACTCGTATAGAAAGGCTTGGGCAGAAGCACAAATGGACCTCAGGCACCAGTTAAATCACCTGATTGGTTCCTCCTGTTTCCAATATCTCCTGGAACGTTGCGTGTGTGTCAATGCAATTTTTCATGCTCCTGGATAAAGTAATGGCCTTCAGCCATGGATTGCAGATTTCATTAAATTTACAGCCATTTATGAAATTTCAAGAACAAATTTCTCCCACAGAAACAAGAGAAATATGTCATTTTTGATAGTCTGAAAAAAAAAAAAATTACAACCTGAAAGCTGCAAATCTGCAAATTTTGCTGTTATGAGTTTCAAATGTATTCCTTCAGTCTGTTCGCAAGTTGAACTCCTAAAAGGTAGTCAGGAGGCAACTGAACAACCTGAAACATTTGAGAGAGCCTTCTTAGTGTGTTTTGTGTTTTTAATGTGATTGACTTCATCTCTCTGGTCTTTGATTCTGTTTATTATCTTTTTTCTTCAAAAACCAAACAAGAACAAACAAACAATTTATTATGATTTCACTGGTTGTGTGAAGGACATCTTGTTTGGAAGTTCATGTATAAGTCTTCAGTTTTGTATCAGGTCAAGTACAGTGTTCTCAAAGCACAATTTGAAGCTGTGATATATGTTACACTTTCTCAAATGCTTTTGCAAATATGTTTTCTAAGTGAGGCTATTTATCCAAGAACCTTCACTCAGCCAAGTGTTCAGAGAATAGTAGCTGTTGTTTGTATCTTGAGGGAGATTATTTATTACTAAGACAAAATGAGTCTGTACTAACTCAATTCTCTGTGCGGGGTGGTATATCAAAACCTGGAGGATTATGAAAAAAATGAAGGTGGAGTAATTGGGAAGGAGAATGGCAATGTGCAATCTACATAATTGTAAATTTGTAGAATCATGGAATGGCTTGGTGGAAAAACTCTATAATGAGGCAAGTCTGGTTTGCGTGTCGTCTGGGGGAATCATAGAATGGCTTGGGTTGGAAGGGACATCAAAGATCATCTAGTTCCAACCCCCCTGCCATGGACGGGGTTGCCAACCTCTAGCTCTAGACCAAACTGCCCAGGAACCCATCCAGCCTGGCCTTGAACAATTTTCTAGGTGGTTCACCTGAATTCAAACAGGACCAGGAGTCTTTCTTTAGAGCCACAACCAAAAATAGGTGGTGTGATTTAGCTCAACTGAGGTCTAGCCCAGAGTCCACTGAAATCCATGGAAAATTTCCCACTGATGTCAGTGTTCTCTGGATCACCCTTCAGTAGCTTTGTCAATGTTACGTTCTCCACCAAATAATGACATTCTAATGAAAAATATTGCAACTGTCTATAGTGTTTCTGTAAAGAAACATTTTTCATTTCTTGCCTTTAAAAAGATCTCAAAGCAAATTATATCCTCACTTATTCATCTCGAGCTCCACTGAACCTATATAACCACAATAATGTAGCTCAAACGCCCTTTGTCAATGGGTGTAATGGGCTAAAACTGAAAGAGGGGAGGTTTGGTTGGACATCAGGAAGAAATTCTTCACTGAGAGAGTGGTGAGGCGCTGGCACAGGCTGCCCAGAGAAGCTGTGGCTGCCCCATCCCTGGCTGTGTTCAAGGCCAGGCTGGATGGGTTCCTGGGCAGTTTGATCTAGTGAGCTAGTGGCTGGCAGCCCTGTCCACGGCAGGGGGGTTGGAACTAGGTGATCTCTGAAGTCCCTTCCAGCCCAAGCCATTCTATGATTCTATGATAATGGGCAAAATGCACAGAAAATGGTTAGGCTTTGTAATTATGTCCTGTGATAGGAATAATACAGGTGATCATGTGATAGTTAAAGCATTTAGTTTAAGTAAAAGAAACATTTGAGAATTTGCCACATAGGGAGGTCATCAAATCAGACTTTGAGGGTAGATTTTTTTTTGAAAGGCTGGATGATTTTATTGCTGTTAATAATATTTGTAGCTCCAGTATGCAGACCAAGATAAGAATAATCAAATCTCATGCTTCAGGGCATAAGCTAATCACCTGCTGGGTTTGGCATAATTGGTTTAGTGCGTTATACTAGGAGAGGAGGCTCACTTTCTCTGAAACTTTGCATCCTAAACATGCTCACTGAAAGCATCCTGGATTTTAAAGGCCAGAGTTTCCTGATCCATTTTGAGAGCTCTTTTGTCCATAAAATGATGTGTAATGAGGGCCAGGGAACATGTATGTTAGAATTTTCTTTCTGGATTTCCTGGTTTTAAGTTGTGTTAGTGTAAATTACTCTGTTCTGTATGGCTGGGACTGCACACAGGGGATTCAGTGTTCCTTGTTGTTTTTGCCGTTTCTTCAAAAGTGGAAAAGATTCCAAATGATGTAAGAAACGGGTTTTGTGATCAATTGCTGAATAGTGTGCACAGACACACACACGTTAATTCATATCTTAAATGGCAAAATAATCAATTTATCTGTCCTGCTATCTGGACATAGATAATAGTTGTGCTACTTATATAAATAGCTAAAAAAATGTTTACAATGCTTTGCAGGCCCCAGGTTAAACAAGTAATATGTTGTAATAGGTTTTTGATTAACTCCTTGGCAGTAGGAGTTGGATTTACCTGATATGGAGTCTGTTTCTGGCAGCGGGTTCCCCAGAAACCACCTGCTCAAAATCACTAATTTTGTAAATTGAATCTCTGCTCATTTTAGTGAATGTGTTTTGTTTTCTTAGGCCCAGATTGTGGTGGATTCTGGCATGTGGGTATGAAGCAAGGAAGCGTAAACGTTTTTCCCTTCTGGTCCCCTCAGTGGAAGCTGACCATGCGTGCAGTCCATGCACTCTACTGAACAAAAAGACGGTTCCAAACCAAATCTTGGGAAAAAACAAACAAACAAACAACAAAAAAAAAAAAACAACAAAAAAACACTTGTACAAAAGTAAGGGAAGAAGGGAAGGCCTATGCTCCGCAGCAAGAGCAAACATGATGTAAGAGGCAGTGAGGTATCCTAGGCTGAGTTCTCCATGATGCTTAAAAAAACAAACGCAATACTCCTTCCCACATTTGATATGATTCGATGTTATTGTTTTTAAATTAATGTATGCAGAACTCAATTTTTAACTATTACATTGCAATGCATGCACATTTACAGAAGATTTTTGAATCTGGGGAACAAAATAGTGCAGTATTGGGCTGGAATTTTCCACTGCTGTCTCAGGGTACTAGAGGCTAGGGCTAATGGGAGATCTGGAACCTCCTTAGTGCCTCAGCTTGGCTTTAAGTGCAGTAAAACTGCACCTGTCACTGACTGGCGGTTTGAGCTCAAACAAGCACAGCAGTATTGTTAAATTTTTTACTGCAGGGCTGGTTTTTTTTTTTTTTTTTCCCTTCCCCTCCTCCTATTTCTGTGTAAAATTCAACATGTTGGCCCATTCAGAATAAGAAAGGAATAAGAAGGAAATAACTCTTGTTACGAGAAGAACAACAAAAACACAGTCAAGTTCATCCATGCATAAGTCCTCAAATGCTTGGAGGAAAACCTATAACACTGCTGAAATAAATGTGGCAGGCTTTTTCTCCAGCTGAATACTTTTAATAAAACATTTTCATAATTTCCACACAGTGGTAATCATTTTATTGCGTTTCTTTATCTATACCTATTACAGTTCATAGCATAGCTGCTCACTTCTGATAACTTAATGGAAATGCATTCCAAGAGGAGCTCAAGATTTGAAGAATTTCATAAAATTCTCTGAATTTCCACTTCAAAGTACAGTGGCACAGTTTACTATGACTGTTAGGATATCCGTAGTTTTACTATTTTGATCTGAAAACATGGTTATTTTGTTTCCTGGTCATTTATATCTTCTGCTTCTAAAGGAATTTAGGCTTTTAAAAGTTTTCAGTCCATAATTACGATTTTACAATTAGCTGGCCTATCACCATAATAGCAAAGTGTTGGTCTATGGGATTCCAGAGAACATCATTAAAGGAAAGAAACAGCCTTGCAAAGACAGACCCAAATGCACAGGCAAGAGTTTGCTCAGTATTTCAGTATGAGAACTTGATAACTGTTCACCTATGAACAATCCTTGAAAGGGAAACCAACTCAGCATGGGAATGTGTTTATCCTTAAACATGTTTGTGTTGGTTCTTACCCAATGTTTGTCTTCATTCACTAAACCAATCCTTTAGCAGGGAATTTTGTTTGAAAACTGAGACTTAACTTTCACTCTCTCTAGGTGCAGCTGACTTCTGTATTCGCAAAATAAGATACCTGAAATGCGTGCAAGTGATAAATACTTAAAATTCCCGTTGCTCACTACTGATGTGTTCGGTTGTGCTCAGGACTTTCTGTTGTGTTGAAGTGAATTCATTGTGTGCATGTTCAGAAGTCAAATAATTAAAAAGACTGAATTATAAAAATATGCTTCCTCTTAGGTCTAGAGCAGGCTGTTCATGTCTGTAATGGTCTTCAAATGAAATTGTAAGATCCTGCAAGGCATCTAGTATCCTCAGTCCTTCTATCTTCAGTAAATATGAATATTTTTATTATTTTATGGAAGACTAGTTAGATTTGCAAGATGTCTCTTTCAGGTGTCTCTAGGATTCATTACTTATAAATATTGAAAGGCTGCTTCAGCATAAGCGTGTGCTTTAGTAGAAGTACAAAGCTTTCAGTACATGGTTACCCCCTTCCAAGTTGTTATCCCAGTTAGCTACGTGCCACATAAGGTCTAAATATTGAACAGCTAAACTTAATCTGACTCTGATTTAAGTAGCTACATAAGCTCTTCCAGGAGGAATCTGCTCTTGGTTTCTCTCAGATCTTGCACATTTTTTCTGGCTCTTCCATTTTTTGTGTAAACAGTGTGGATGCGCATCTGATTCTCTGGGTGCATGTGTGTTCTTTAACTTTCACAAGAAGTCTCACTCCTTGTGGCTCAGCATTGAAAGTAGGCATGTACACAAGATTAAAGCCTTAGATTACCATCACAAAGTTTTAATAGCAGGTGGACTCTACAGTGGGTTTTGATATACCCCNAGGAAGAGCAGAGAATCTAGGCACCTATGAGTTGAAACAATATTTAACTCTAAAAAACAACTAGAGATTGGAATAAAAAATAGTGATATATAAGTATCTTAACTAAAAAGCTTAACATCCCACATATATACACTGCATAAATTCAGAGTTAGTTGATTTCTGATGGAAAGTAGGCCTCTAGCTCTCTTCACACCTCTGTATGGAACAAGCACATAATAGGATTATTCAGTGTACTATGCTTCCCAAAACAGTCTGTGAACTTGAATGCTGGTCGCCCTGGGCTTTTTAATCCTAGAGGATGTGGCAATATGTATTAGCAATGTTGTTGGGCCCAAGAAACAGGCTTTCAGTGATCGAAATACGTAAATAAGCATTTTTCATTTGAATTAATTTTTAAAAAGTTCTAGCATACCTAAGTGTCAAAACTGGCAGGAACTTCTGTGCTTATTTGTGCTACACCTGGGAATGAGTTTTGTGCAACACCTGGGATGGATAGTTCAGCTGAGGGCACCTGTGCACCACAGTTCCTGCACTATTGCTTTTTTTTTCCTTAGAACTACAGGTAGAACCAGGGCACACTACATTATCAGCCCTCTTCTCTGAACTAAACAGGAAGGGCTCGGGACCATTCTTACGATTTTTTACCAACTTTTTCTTGCTTGTTGTGCCACTCCGCATTTGCAGCACGCCCTTTCTTCTTTCCTTCTTTTTTCTTTCCTTGCAGCATTGTACTCCTTCACTCAGGAGGCTTTCTTAACTGGCAAATCTCACTCTGTTAGAAACTGCTTGTTATGTTTAATCCGTTTCCATTAAAACACTAAAATCTCTCTTGGGTTGTCAGACATCTCTCACTTCATGGTTATCGCAGTCAAGTAATGAGTTTTTTTTCCTCCAAGGTTTGCTGTGAAAGTTTCCATCTCATCATAGGAAGCTGACCCTTGTGCAGTGATTCTGCAAGCCAATTCATGTGATCCAATGACTATTTCTCTGCTTCAAAGTGACTTTACTAGACTGATATTTTTGTGCTGGTAACATGTGTAGATACGGAATTTGCCCCTACAGACTATCATCAGGAAGATATTTGCAGCCAGCTATTGTGCAGTAGATTATTGATAGTGCCTCTCCCTTTATGCTTAGCATGCCAAGTGAATGAGGCAAGCTCTAAAGAATTTTAATGGGCTGGCTTAGACCTCCCTGAAATGGCAAATAAACTGCACAGTGGGTTGTATTCTCATATTTTGCAAATGCTAGACAGAAAGATAAATCACCACAGATACTGAGACATGTATAAATTTCAATCTGAAACATGGACACACTTCCAGAAGTGCAATAAAGAGCTGTCCTTTTTGTTTGAAGATGTCAAGCTGCTGGAATCTAGTATGGGCTGAGGTTGCCTGACATCAGTTTCATTATGGCTACTTGCAGGCTTCTCGTATTTGGATAGCATGATTGAAGCTTCAGCACAGCGCACGCTGTGCAAATGACACCTTGGGCAGAACATGACAGATTAGAGAAAACAGATTAAAGGAAATTCGAAGTGCCTTTCTGCTGTTCTTGATTATTTTTCTTTTTTGCATGTGGCCTCATACTGTTGCAGCATGTGTGGAAATGCATTGGTGTATCAGAACCTTTGGGATGGAAATGAAAAGGAAGAAAATGGGTGCAGAGGGTTCTTTCTTTAACACACAAATTGCTGAAAGACTTGATATTGGTGACGCTCAAATCCTTATCAGAGGTTTTGAATAGGGATACAGATTGCAGTCCAACTTAAACAGTATTAGTTTTACAAGCAGAAGAAAAAAAACTATTCTGTATGCTTGGCGCAAGAAAACTAACCTTCCCAATGAATGTCCTTGTTTCTGTACTTTTGCTTTTTAATTGACACGTGGGGGGAAAGAAATCCATTTAAACACATGAAACTCTTGGTTACAGTTTATACCTCTGAGTCTGTACGGTAGAAGAGCTTAAAATTTCACGTGGAACTTGCTGAAAAATTTGCAACAGAGGCTGACTCTAGGAACACCGTGCATGTCTTGGGGCACTGCAGTATTTCTCTTTCTTAACCATGAAATAGAAAGAGCTATGCCTAGCATCTGGCGTAGGTTTTTTTTTGTTTGTTTGTTTGTTGATTTTGGTTTGGTTTTTTTGGAGACCAACTGGGTGTACCAGAAGAAAATTAAATCGAGGTTAGTGTATGTATTGCATTCTCTCTCTGGAAGCCTTTGTTCTATAGAAACATTCTGATTATAATAGTTTTGCCATGCAGGAACAGAAAACCCATAGGAAACCTAGTTCCTTTAGCCATTGAGTTGTTGGAGCGTTGCATAGAAGGAAAGGCAAGAACAGAGACAGAAAAGCAAGCAATAAGAAGGTGATCCAGTTGAGGTCCAAGGCCACCTGAGGTGCCCCAGGATATCCAAGGTATCAAAGCCTGCAGGGAGCCGCATACCTCTGGAGCAGGAGCTGCATTCGATTTAGGATATCTGGAGAGATTTTTTCTGGCAATCTAGATTAGAATCCATTTTAGCTAGCTGTAGACCTAAACAGAGGTAAAATAATTTTCTAATTAGAAACATATACTTATTTTTAAACTGCTATTTTGCAAAGCAATTTTGCAAAAATCATTTGTAGCAGTGCTAGAAGACATTTTGAGGACTAAATTTCAGGTGTAGATAGAACACAAATTCCATTGCTGCTTATAATCAAGAGACAGAGTGGAATTCAGTTTCATTACTCAAACAAGCTATGATCTCTCTGCAATGCCAAGACCACAGACAAAGGAGCCATCCACTTATGAGTTGTGGTTGAAACATGGATACTGCTCAAGTGGAAAATCGTCAGCCATAACCAAGTTCATTTCCCTATATCCCCAAGCAGTTATTAATGGTAGCACAATCATTCACTATTTACCTTTCTGTATTTAATCTTTGACCAGTTAACTAAAAAAGTTAAAGTGCTTTATAATCAGGAAGCAGTTTTTTGAACCATCTAATCCCAGCTGGTACTTCTGAATCTGTTTATGCTCAACTATTTAGTTTCATGATTTTTACTCTTTAGCAGCATTGTTTTGCAGCTGTGTTATAGTTAAAGCAGGTTAGGATTCAAACAAACAAACAAAATAATTTCTTAGTATGAAGATTAGATAAATTTTAACATTTCAGTTGAAGCTTAATTCACCTCACTGTCGGAGATTCATTTTGAGAATTTTCATTGCCCTGCAGAAGAAGGAAATTTCAGCAGGTGCAATACAAAAATTAATAAAGTGTGCAGACATTTATATCAAGGTGGAATATGCTCTTGATAATTCTGTTTTCGCAAATTTTCCTAACTCGAACACATTGTTTTTGCTATTCCTGTGAAGAGGTTTGCAGTATGATGGATAACACATCATGAATAATTAGACAATGCCAGGCTGTAAATCCCAACAGAAACAATGCATCTCTTAGATTAGTTGTTTCTTCTGCAAAGGGCACTATGCAGTGATGGAGTAGCGCCATTCATTTTAGATACATTCCATTTGCAAGTAATCTTTCAAGTGAAAGAAAAACAAGATGTATGATAGTTTACATGTCAATTAAAACATGTTAGGAATGGAAGAGCATTTTCAAAAGCCTGAAAACAAAGCTTTTTCAATTGAAGAATTAGCTCTTGGCTAGAGATTAATACCTGTGCTAGAATCAACAGCAGCCTCATTATGAACTTACTGCTACCTCGGAGTTCTGCAATTAACAATGAGGGTGAATGGAGAGGACTCATCTTGTAATTAGTGCAGGTTGGGACATCTGAACTGTCCCAGCAAGAGCATCTGAACTTTCCCAGTGCAGTGAAAGAAAACTTCAAAGAAGTTATTATTCTTTCAGTTCAGTTGGCTCATTGGCTGATTGGGTTGGGTATTTTAAAGGATTAGCTCCCTGCTGTGGCAAATAAGTACTGAAATGCTGGAAATGCTGATTTTCAGAAAGACTGCTCAAAATGAAAGCTGCCTTTTTTTTCTGTTAATCTTATTCCCATGTATCACTAGAATGTAGAAGGTGGGGAATTTGGGGAGGAATCTGCATTACGGTAGCAGCGCACTGTGACCTTTCTGTGGTACCGTCTCTCCTTTGTTGGACTGTAAAGTTTTCAGTGCTAGAATGTCAATCAGTCGTCCTCAATTCACAAGTCTTCAAAATAATTGAAGTGAGTGAAAATGCACTGGTTAGAGCAATATTATAGATTGGGAGGATATATTCAAAACTGGAAAGTTCTTCAGTGTTAGCTGTTGTTTCAGGCCCCTTTAAAGCCACTGTTACCCGCTTCCTTTCTAAAGAAATAATTTTCTATAAACTTCTCCAGTTTTTGCCTTTAGTCACAAGGACATGCATGCTGCATTTTCCAGTGCTGGTACCATGCCAATAAACTAATGACACAGTGTTCTCCTTAATGAGGTGGCAGTTTTCCTACCTCCAAAAATTAAGAATGTCAGTCTGCAGCAATTTGGCATGAGGTAGCTCTGCCCATATCACTCTCTTCCAGCAGCAGTGAAAACAAAGTGGTGTTATTATCCCTAAGCCCAGATCCAACTCAAAGTTCTCTACCTAATATATCTCCAGCTCATCCCCTAATCAGCATCTTCCTGTAGAAGTCAGGAAGGCTTTCTCTTAGGTATTTCTGCCCAGTATCATACAGCAGGCAGACAAGAGCAGGAAGGGTAAGGTAAGAAGTAAAGGGTTAGTCACTGCCCTTCTACAGTGTGCAGGTATTTAAAGGATCTGCACGTTATTGTGTAAGCAAAACGGAAGAGATCAATGTATGAGCGTGAAAAATTAAATCAACTTTTACATAGAAGAATTACTTGCACTTCTAGATAACAAGCCTCAGAAAAAGCAGGATGCTGCAAAATGTAACTGTGCCAATAATTTTCCATAGAGCTCAAGTGCTTTCTCTGGCAAAACACTCCTTGAGTAAGGACTGCAAATGCTGTGGGAAGTGACGAAAATATTTGTCGTTTTAAAAAACGTATGTGGTCAGAAAAGTGACTGCAAAAAATGACAGTACATCTATGTCCTCTGTATTTTCAGTCTTTCTACCGACTCCTGTGGAAAAATAAGTGTGTACTATTCTTTACACCAGTTAGCACTGCAGAGCCAACACATCTCTGGGAAGCAATGAGCTAGGCTCAGACCTGGCTGTATTAATTAAGTCCCAAACGTGGGTTCTTTATTATAGATGATGAAGCGTGGACCACAAACAACCCAATTTGATGTTCAGATCTCAGGCAGAATTTTAGCGGTGGAAATCAGAAAACCTTATTGGTCAAGTGAATCTCATCAGGGGTCATTCACAGTAACACACTTTGAACTCCCTGACACCACTTATAGTCTCATTTTTCAGCATATAATTGCATTTTAACACAAATTTCTTCAGTCCTTGCCCTTGAAGTCCCCTTAGATCGTCTGTTAAACAGATGCTCTTCAAGCAGTGGCTAGACCAGCTCAGCACAATGAAGACATTAACTTTTCTGTACCCTGCTCCTTTCTAGCCTCTAACCAGGCACTAACAGAGATGAGAGAAACCACCGTTTCTATAGCTATGCATACATTTTTCATTGCAAATTTTTATTTTCTTTCTGCTTACTCCTCTCTTTTCCTGGCTGTTCAAAGAGCCCAAAGTTGACAACATGTTCTAAGGATGTGGGACAATTTCTGGGGACAGTAGGAAATTACTGTGTGATTAAATATATGCATTTGCAGTTTTCTCCACTGGTAATGTTTAACTTTAAAGCAATTTCCTGTCCTGTTAAGGGCTGTTTTAATTTTAGCGGATGGTGCCATTTTTCATCATCAAAACCGTAAACCTTTACGTAATTTACTTGCATACAATTTGTATTTATTTCCTTGCAAGTTCTTAATTTTTTTGAATGTAATAACTCTCAGTGGATTCTGCTATGTACCGCTGTGCTATGCCAAATATCCAGCATTGATTTTTGTATTGACTTATATCAATTGTGCCATAAGTGTGAGATGGATGGGAAACATGTCAAATATAATATTCTGAATGTTTTCATTCTTCAATCTGATATTAATAATTCAGAACGTATTTAACAGGGAATATGCATTTAAATCTCTGCCGGGATTTGAAGATGCATTTACCACACACCCCTGTGACTATATTGGTTATGTGTTGGCCCGTTCACTGTAATTTTTCCATTCTGTCTCTCTGCCATGTGTATTCCTTCCTTCTGGATGTCCAAAGTGCTACTACAAAATGTTGTCCTACTCAACCCCACGATTCATCAAACAAAATCACTCAAACTTACATCATCTTAAATGATTCGTACGTTCTCATATTCTATAAATTGCCTCCAGTTCCGGAAAAAAAAAAAAACAACAAAAAAATAACCTGCTTTCCCAGCAACCTTTTTCTACACTATGTGGCAAGCCTCCTTGAGTCTGCAGCACTCCTGTGAGGGAATTCTGTGACAGCTTCAGTTAAAATTAAAATGGAAATTTTTGATGAATTCAATATGAAAATGAAATTCTGGCTGAAATAGTAGCTCTTCTGTTTTTATTTTCAGTTTAACTTGGAGTTTACACCAGCCTCATATTTACAGTTCACCATATATTGTAGATGTTAGTGTTGACAGCACAGAGCAACCCAGCATGCAGAGCATCGGTGTGCTCAGTGCCCACATTCGCTGCAGGAAGCTAAGCAAGAGCATCCTGGCTCCTGAAATCTGGAATGATGACCAAGGCAGATGGAAGTGCAGATGTTTCTGCCAAAATGATCACCGCTGAAACAATAAGCGTGTCATTTAAATGATCATCTTTGGGTCTCAGAGCTAATTCACCATTGAGGTGGAGGTGTAGCGAGGCTTGGTCAGTGCGTTCAGGCTGGCTGCAGGGTCAGGAAGCTCTTGTGTCAGCTGTACCCAGCCCGCACTTCCCTGCTCGTCTGCCCTACTCATTCCTTGCAAGAAGCCATTTCCAGATGTACATTTTGTTGCTCAAATGCAAGCTGAAGTTAATCCCAACTCCGTCCCCTATTAGCAGACCTTTCCAGGTATCCCACCTTGACACTGTTTTTCTGTGGTTCTCGTGTGTATGGTTTTGTCATTACTGTATGCTGCTTGTTATGGTATAGTCTGTCCTACAACTTCGGTGATCTTCTCACAATGTACTTACACCAGAAATCTTTCCTTCCTAGTTGAATGTGCCAGTAATCACTCCTCACCCATGTTCTGACTGTCATTCTGTGTTTTCCCTCATGTTGCTTCCTCGTCTCCCTTTGCATTCAGGCGTTTCATGACAGCAGGTTATATTGTTCCATATTGGTAAAACACCATGTGAATATATAAACTGATATATATGATTTTTAAGAATCATGTGGATCTGAAGAAGTGATATTTTTAAATTCTTTGGGATTGATTTCAGTTTGGCATGTGTTGACTTGTGCTGAAATTGCAAATGTGTTTTTTAAGTTGGTTAACACTTCAGTTGTTCAGATGGTGTATATCTGACAAAGAACAGTACTAGGCAAAGGGAAGCTGATGAGTAGTTGGGACAGAGAGGTGTGAAAATCATCAGTTTTATAGATGGTACAAGCAAAAGATGCTATGCCCATTTTATTTGGTTTACATTTTAGGATACAGCTCTACATGACCTAGCTTCTCTAGAGCATTTGTGTACTTCTGTGTTTAAGCGCATCCTTGATACTATTTTCAGGGGTATTTTGTCTGCATCTGTTTTAAAACAACACATACTTTTTCACCTTATTCCTAGCATAATGTTTTTCTTTCCACATTGTGCATAATTGTTAACCTGGTGTGTTGGAGTTAAATGGATGCTGTCACACATCTGTATAATTCCTCTCTGTCTTTCTCATAGGAGACGGAAAACAGAGCTTTCTTTGGCCATCTGCTGTGCTTTTTCCACCTGTGGGTTTTTTGTTTTTGTTTGTTTGTTTGTTTTTCTTTTTTTAAATCATGTTAAGGTATGAGAAGTGCAGGCCTACAAAAAGTTTGATGTGCAGAGTAACTATACAGTCTTGACTTGTGCAGGAGCTGGGGATACCGGCTTTTTATGAGGTGCTTAGTCTTCTCAAGATCAAACACTACTTTGTAGCAGCTCTGACCAGATGGATTTGACCAACATTTTTAACAGCCGCAACTTTTCTTTGGGTTGCCTTGAATTAGCTGAAGCATAGATCTAGGTCCTTCTGAACATTGTTTCCTGTAAATGAAAATCAAGTAGAAATCTGCTGTGTATTAGCCAAAGTAAAGTAGCTTGAGCCTCAGCTGAATGGTTCTGATTTTGTCCCAGTTTTTTCCTGATAGTAGATTATTTAAATGCCAATGGTGCTATAACCTTTGGAAGTAAGGAAGGCTGGTAATCCAGTTATATTTTCTGTTTGTAAATTGTAGTATTATATTAATTTGTTGGGCTTATTTTGTCTAATTTATGATTAAAATCAGCTTTTGTTCTTGTGTGCCTTTCCTGACTGGCTTTATTTTCTGACGTGCAGTGTCACATAGCACAGTGTACAGCCAGAGTATTTACTTTTTTGACAGAGTAATACAGAACATTTTCAAACTTATCTCCAGAAAATCTCATGGAGATCTGACAAGATAATAGCTTTTGCCTGTACCCTGTGCCTTTTCCTGTTTAGTTATTCAGGCTCTTATCTGGTGCTGTAAGCTCCTTAGATAAGTGTTACTTGATTGTTTAATAACTAAGGTGCTTTTCAGAACGCCTATCATGCTGCCAGGAACCATGCTGTTTATTTCATTCATGTTCTGATCAACTGGGTATTAAGCAATTACTGTTCTGGGCTATCTCCAAAGGCTCTTTGCCTCTGCAATACCCTCCATTAGAAGGATGCTGTATTCTGGCACTCGGCTGCATTGAGGTGTGTTGTAACTAATTACTGGAAAGCAGTAACAAACAAATTTCTTGATCCATGGGAACCAAGTTGACAGCATTGCCAGCAGCGCTGAACCAAGCAATCTAGCGTCACACACATGAAAGTGCTCTGCAGATCTTGAAAATGATTTCGCTTTTTCTTGTGCCAGATGGGGTATAATTATGTTTAAAATGTTTAGTTTGGTGCCCTAGGCCAAACAACGCCACCAGGCTGTCGTTAAGAGGCTATGTAGTGGCCGAGCACTCATTAGGGGTGGAGAGCATTCTGCACCTGCAGAAGAGTGAATGGTGTAGCTTCCTCTGCAGGGAGTTGAGTTCCCTCTCACCAAATCATGCTCCGTGAACTACACCAGCCTACAGTAAGTGGGGGAGATGGGGGATTTGCTTCAAAATTGCTCTGCTGCTCTGAGCCAAAACGCAAATATAAAAACAGCCTTTGTGTCTATATCACTGCTGTCTTTTTTTCCCCCCTCTCTCTTTGTATGACTTTTTAGAAAGGCAGATCTTGCAGAGAGGTGACTTTGTGATCAGATGCACGTTAGCCATGCTTGAGTTGTTGGTTGGTTATAAGAAACTCCCATGACAGAAGTGGCTGGGAGGGAGCTTTACATCTGTCTTCCAAAGCGTGTGCTGCTCTTGTGAAAGAGCTGCAAGACAAAGAAAAGCCCATACAATTACACCAGACCCTCAGTCACAATACATAACTGCAGTAGCAATTGTAATCACAAGGGGTTTTTTGTTGTCGTTGTTGTTGTTTTAATACATAAATGTTTGTCCTACAAAGAAGAAGTAATAAAAGCAAGTGACCAGTAGGGACCTCTGGAAAGGTGACTAGGGCGTGCCTTTATTGACAAGGAATGTGCCTGCAGCTGCAGTGCAGATGGATCTATATTAACAACAGAGATAGTAACAGAAATGTTGAAAACCAAGCCCCAAACCCTGCACCTTAACAAAGTCATGTGACAAAAATCTTAATGAAAGTGGGAAATACTATGAATTCACTTCCTTTTCTTTAGAGAGGAATCCAGTGATCCTCTTTCAGGCCATTCATTAGACAGGCTGTTAAGTAAAGAATAACAGGGAATGATTTACATTATCACCGAATTCAGTCTTGAAGCCAGTAATTTTGGTGTCAACCTACAATTACAGGCAATCACTTCCACTCAACTCGTTGTTCTCGCCTGTTACTGTTTACAGTGTGTACTTACCTAATGCACAGCGTTGCATGGAGCTGACTGTACTTCTGCTGTGTTTAATCAGCTATGTTATGTTTTCCTTATGATGCGCTGTTTCTTCACTGGAAAGCTGTAGACAGATGAAAGCAATTCCACTTAAAAGAGGAAAGAAATCCTTTTCCAGTTGTTTCCTCCTCTCTGCTCCCTCTGTAGGCTCACAAATGATATGCAACAGCTTGTGGCCTGAGCAGGTTAAAAGGGTTCCTTGCTAATATAGGCTTGACAGCCACCTGAAACGTTATCAGCACATGCAAATTCTGCCTAGCTTGTGAAATTCTGGAATAGCAGCACTGTCATAGAGCTGGAGCCCCTGCCACGTTTGGCAGTGGCTTCTCACAAAAGCAGAGCCACCTGTGGTCACCCTGGTTGGGGGCACCTGGAGTAGCCCTGGCTTTGAGCTGCACCATTTACCCATTTACACAAGGTGAGCACCTTGAACTGATCGCAGCAGCTCTCAGAGGACAATGCAAGTAAGGTTTCAGGTTGGAGAGAGCGTGCTCCAGCCATGTCTGTGCTCAAGATTCAGATTTATTTTTCTTGGTGATTGTTTTAAAGTGTTTTGTTTTTTTTTTTTTTTTTCTTCCCCCCCCCAGAGAATGTTCATTGACTTTGACTACAGGCAATGTAATGATTAAGTTAGTTTTGTTCTTGACAAAAACCTGAATTGGTTAGCCTTGGGGTATAGAGATAGTACTGTATTCCTGAGGCCCGTGGGGTCTCACTGTGCTCATGAACTGACATTTATGTAATCTGGATAATGTCATTAAGGGAACTGCACTGGTGATTACTCTTCGGCTGTAGTGATACCAAGAAAATCTTAAACACTCCATATTGGCAAGTAGGAAAATCTTAACAACTTTGATGTGAATCATTTTGGTGTGGTGTTCTAAAAAATTCTGGCAGCAATTTCAGTCATTTAGTTGTACTTGTTTGAGGAAGTGATAAAATAAAAAGATGCAGGTTTTGGGCTTGTCAGTGTAACAGCTTACAGACAATATTGAAGTTTTTGATAATTGCTGAGAGTTCCTCTATGTGACACTTTTGATCATTATATTTTCGTAAGGATTTCAGATTTTCTGAGGAACATAGGCCTTGTGAATTCTTGCTGTTAGAGCTCTGTGGTAATTTTATTTTATTTTCTAAATCTAACCTTTGCATAAGTTTTCTGTAAATTCTTCTCATTAGGCAAAATGTTGTGTTTGATTCATTTAACCCATCTACTTGTGTGGTATGGCAGTCACTTCATTAAACATCTAGATGAGAATAAACAGAAAGCAAGCTGTCTTGTAAAAAAACAGATCTTGTGTAATGTGTTAAACTATATTAATCATTCCTGTTTTGTATATTAAAAGATAATTAGAGCTCAACATAAAAAACATGATATGCAAAAAGTGAAAATATTTTTATAGCAGACATGCACAAATTTACACACTTAATTCTCGTACAATGGCTAAAACTCCTGCCATATTTCAGTTGATATTTCCTTTCTCTTAAATGAATTCTCATCTTCCTTACCCAGATCCGCAACTCATAATTTATGCAGTTTAGCACTACGAAAGGAAGACTGTAGAGCATATATTTAGGCCAAAGAAGTATTATCTTGTAGTTAAGGAACAACACTAGAAATTTGGGGAAGGAGAGCATGCAGCCAGTCAGTGCGGAGTTCTGCATCTTTCCACTGTTGGGAATGATGAGGTCAGCGCACTCTAGGTTGTATCTCCTCAGTTTCTGGTCTCTCCCTGCCAGAAGTGGGAACCAGTGGAGTTTTGGTGAATAATCTGCAAAATGGGTGAAACAAAGGAAATATGAGTCCATCCTCAGGCACCTAAGACAATGAAGTGTTCTGCCATTCATGTTGGACTTGTACCTTGCTACCCATGTAATTCTCTCCAAAATCCTCTGTGGTGTGACGCCTACCACACTGACAACCCTTCATACCTTTTCTAGTGTTTCAAAGCCAAAAGGCATTCCAGCTTACTCAAACACAAGGCTTTTCTTTAGTTTGCATTTAGGGGTGTTGTTTGTGTGCAAATGAAGCTGTGCAGGTGACCATGATTGTCTTGCATTTGGCCAAGATGCATTTCTGCAGTGGCTGTTACGCAGGTATATGTTCTTAGGTGTTGGTGAGTTAGTAGATTTGCCAGAATTGCTGGGCACTTGTACTTGGTCCTATTCCAGTCACTGCTGTCATGCTGAGGAATAATTCTCAGTAAGTAATGGGGTTTGGTGCAGAGCAAGTACTGTGCAGTGAAGGGTGAGGGAATCAAGTTCCGTGGGACACAAGTTGGGTGTTACTGAGGAACTGAGAACAGCAGAGATAAAAAGGAGGATAATGTATCATAACTTTCAGAAAAAAGTTATCCTTCACCTATGCAGCCCTTGTTATATTCAAATTGATGTGTTACTGCTGCTCAGTTCTAGGAAAAATTTCTTCACTTGTTTACATGCTTCATCTAACCAAGGCATGGAATAACAGGAAGCTTGAAAAATCATCTCCCAAAACAAAATCAAATTATCTTTCTTTTTATCTCTTCAAACCCATTCAACTTCTCAGCGTAGTTCCAGTGGACAGACCTTTTTTGGCTGTGAGGGCAGCTTTGGTTCACAGTACCTGATTCTAGCCAAGATGATCTGTCTGATGGTTTAATGAGCATTGATATTCATCCCAAATTTCTAAAAGCATAAAGACATATTCTAACTAATGCAATAATAAAGGTCTATTCTCTAATGCATGAAAATTGCCTCAAGACCCAGAAACCTTGACAAGTTTGAGTGAATTTCTATATCCAGATTTTTGGCTATGAGCTTTTACATCAAAAGTAGCAGAAATATTTTGGTGTAGCAAGCAGCATGTCATCTTCTATGGATTTAAATCCAAAAGGAGCAAATATTGATACAGTAAATGTGGTCTTGGTCAATGTAATATACCAAATATATGGTTATTTTGTTATCAGTCTTTTTTTTTTAATTTATTTTTATTTTAGCAGGAAGTTATGCCAGAGGCATGGGTGAGTTTAGCTGAGTTAAATTTGCTTTTTAATAATAACTTTATTTTTGTCTTTTGAAATTAGACATTTCCACATTAGTGGAAAGTGGAAATTACCCTTCTTATTTGTCTTACCCTCTGTCATGTTTTTTAGCATAGTTGAATCTGTGAATGCTGAACGAGAAAGGATTTAGGAAATTGTGGAGGGGGGGGAAACGGAGTTAGGACATGTAACTTAAATTG
Organism: Alectura lathami; assembly: GCA_013399715.1. Taxonomy (NCBI): domain Eukaryota; kingdom Metazoa; phylum Chordata; class Aves; order Galliformes; family Megapodiidae; genus Alectura; species Alectura lathami. The sequence continues at coordinate 70,728 of VXAV01007088.1, read as the reverse complement.
ACCCAGGAGGTATTCCATAACACATACATCATGTCATGGCCCTCCCCCTGCTTTCCGGTGAGGGGGGGAAGCTGTGGCTGGTGTGGCTCTTCTTCCTGGTTTCTGTGTTGGGCTTGCGTGTGGGTGAGAAATCGCCTTCTTGTAAGTCACTGTTTTATTCCAATTATCAGTATTATTGCCCTTATATGCCCTTTTGCACTTTTATTATCTTTATTTTCCTTAGCTATTTTAGTGAACTAGTTCTTAACTCTTGAGTTCTACCTTTTTTTTTTTTTTTTTGCTTCTCACTTCCCTCCTCAATCCTGCTGATACCGGCCACTGGCCGTACGCCAGCAGGCCCGGGCCTCTCCAGCCTGGGGTTGGTGAGTGAGCGACTGTTGGGAGCTATCGTGGGTTAAACCATCACACCCTCCAGTTACAGAAGTGAGATATTTATTGCTGTGCAGTGAGCAAACTTTGTGAGGAGTTTTGGGTGTTGTAAAGCTGGAGCATGTTAGACCCTTTGGGTGTGTCGTGAACCTTTTATGTGTGCGAAGTCGTAAATGCGGCACAGTTCACTAATGAGCAGGACCCAGGTAGCTTCAGTGGCACATACATGCCAGGTGGAGCTATGTACATCATTAGTCAATGGAGCAGAATTTCAATGAGAAGACAAATGGGGCTAATAAAGCATAAAGCACTTGTAGCTTCACAGTCAGTTGTTGTGGATGCTTAAGCATCAGTATGAGTTTTCCAATATTAAAGATGACTTGAACATGATGAAATTCAAAATTGTGTAAGCATGGCACTAGATTAGCTGATTACAGCAGCCTTTGAAAAAATGAACATACACAGTCTGTAGATCTATCCTGTCTTGAACCTGAAAATACAGGAAGACTAGAATTATAGAAAATTGTCGCTCTGTGATTTACTCTTTAACTTACTTTGAAGACTGTAAAATTGAGCAATTTTACACAACTGAGTATTTAAAAGAATAATTATAGACACATCCATGGGAGTGCGGGTGTATGACCATCCAGTGCTTGAATGCATTTAAGCTGGGATATAACCCACCCCACTAAACTGAAGTATGAAAGTAATTTTTTTTTTTAATTATTCTTTTTTTTTTTTTTTTTTCTTTTTTTTTNNTTTTTATTTTTTTTTTTTTTTTTTTTTTTTTTTTTTTTTTGCCAGTTCTCCTCCATCTGTCTCTTTTCATTGAAAAGAGAACATATGTTCTCTGGTAGGTTCATTGTCATTTACCTAGTGTGATACAGGAAAAA
>VXAV01007088.1:45987-56560 GCA_013399715.1 Alectura lathami | reverse complement strand
CCTACAGTCAAAAATTATGTCTAGATCTTATGAACATTAAAAAATAAATCCATCTTTTCTTCTCCCTTCCCCTCTGACACACACAATTTGGCAAGGACTTGCAGTACCTCTGATCCTATACATTCTGCTCAAAGTGAGAAGAGGAGTACCTCTCTTTAGTTAAGATAATCTCTGGCCAGTTGAAGACCTGAATTAATCACAAGATTTTTCTGATCTGCCCAGCACTTAGCTGCAAGGCTGGTAGCAAGACTGTAGAGATGTGAGGGCTGTGTCAGACAAGGTGTGTTGGATCCTGGGACTTGAGAAGGCCCCAAAACATCTGAAATTGTACCTATAAATTGCTGCGTGCATTAAAACCACCCATGTGGCTATGTGTGCCAGATATATATGTAGGATGATTGTTCTGAGTCATGTTTTCAAAAAGAAAAACCAGAAGAAAGAATGTAAGACAAACATGTAAATCCTTTAATTAATTCAAGAATTATTTATGTTAAATTATCATACATTCACAGGATTACACATCTGCATTTTTCTCAACACACTCAGCTATTTTAAACCTAGGAGCTAATTCCTAATTTGCTTTCACATATTCTTTGAAAAGGCAAAGAAAAGCTTAAGAATTCTTATGTAAACCAGATCATTCCAGTGAAATCATTTTATTATCGCAATCCGTTACACAGTACTTTGGTGATAAAGGAGTATATCTTGGGAAAGCAAGTCTTGGAATTTGAGAAGTGTGGTGGTAGGGAGTTGTTCTGTTTTATTGCTCTTTTATTATTTCCTTTTTTCACTTGGTTTTATATGAAATAAAATGGAATGGAAGAAACCTGTCCATGTATGAATCAACATAATCTTTCTCTCTTATTTAATTCAGTCAAAGAAATGACTTTAAATACTCTCCTATAGTTCTCTACTAGCTTCCAAGAAAGAAATGTTTTATGATGCAAACTACTACCATTTTTTCTCCAATAAACCTGTCCAGGGATTTGAGTTATTTACTTGCCCTTTCAGTAAAAATAAAATAAAAATATCAGAAGACCTTAAGAGAATGTAGGCTTGATTCATTACAAATTACAAAACGCTGTTTCTTAGCAGCTGAGCACAGTTTAGGAACACCTTTCATCAAAACAAGATATGTCTTAAAGTTGCATGGCTTGGGTTCTGTAAACTGCTTTATTTTGTGGAAATCAAGGGAGCTACGTTTGCTGACACCAGCTGAAGATTTGGCCATCCTCATTTCTTCAAATGCTGCTGTCTTTCGTCTCCCAGCTTTGTCAGCAGGAAAGTATTTGAAACTTCCCTGGAATTTAACTTCTTGTTCTGCAGTTCTTTGACACATATTGCAATTCATCCCACAAAAACAGTTTCTAAATAACGATACAACAGGCCCAGTGACTGTTTCAGTGATAGCTGTCCATTTCCTTCAGCTCTGTCCTTCCAAGCAGAGTGATTTCCCCACTATTCTGGTGTGACTGGTGGTCATATCTAGACATGATGGGTAGAATCATGTACAAGGCAGATCAGCCTGTACATAGAAATATTAACTCCTAAATACCAATTAGAATTACACATTGCAAGCAGAAACATAGCTTTAGGCAGATGCATAGTCCTGTTTTGTCCATTTTGTGTTTAAGTTTTCTGGAGGGCATTCTCCTTGCTAGCTCCCCTGGGAGCTAGGCTCTCCCAGCTGTGTCCAACCCAGTACATCTTCCTCCTCTTCCTCTTTGTCTCACCACAGTGCATCTCCCTCCCTCTTCTCCTGTAGCCCTGTCTGGCTCCATACAGTTGCCAGGAAGCTCAGCTGGGCACTCAACTTCTGTGCAGCATTTGAGCAACAAGGTAGGGAGGATGTGTAAGTGCCAAAGGGCTGTCAAACTCCGGGCTGCCACTCACTGTGTAGAGGTGATAGAGGGTGCAGAGAGTCAGAGAGTATGTGCATTTTTTTTAAATTTTTTTTTCCTTCCTTCTGTTTCGTTGACATCCCTTTATGCTTAGCAGCATGACTCATGCATGCGCTCGTGGTCCCTCGCCCCACACCTTCACAATCGCAGCCATAGAGACGGTGTGGGGGAACGAGGAATAAAACTCACTGCCTTTTGTGAAGAGGAAAATAGGTTTTCTGCTTGGTAACTGGATGAAGTCCTTTTCTTGGATGACTATCATTAAAACGCACGGCAACAACACAGTGAAAAGGGGTAGGGAGCCAACAGGCATTAACAGCATGCAAAGGTGCAAACAGTCCTTGTTTAGCGAGTCTAAAAAAGAGTTGTCCTCCAGATAGGCAAAACCTGTTATCCCATGTCCCCCGCCCACAGTCCTGCCTTGCAGCAAGACATGTGCCGCTGGTGGGTGTTGTGAGGGAGTTCTGCTGGGAGAAAGGGCAGCTCTAGGTCGTTGCTGGAAATCCAGGTGCAGTGGGAACCTCGACCGGAATTCCTTCATTTTCCTTCCAGGATCGCTGTGCTCCCTACTGTCCTCTTTTCACCTCTGCATCCTGCTTCTAACTAATTGGACCCACTTGTCAAGATGATACAGCTCTAATTACCCCGCGTCTAAATTGCCCTGTTGGGTGACTTGGCAGAAGAGCACTGCACGAAGCGTATCTGTGTGAAGGATCTGTAACCTTGCCTTTAGTTATTCTGGGTCTGGTGTTGATTTTTCTTTTCCAGCTCTTATGCTGATTTCTAACACCTTGAACTCTGTATTACAGCTGCATGTTTAATAACCAAATTTTAGAACTTGCTGACACATTAGGTCTTCTTGTCTGTTAGTTTATAACATTGGTAAGTTCCTCCTAGATGCGGAGCTTTGTCAAATGTTTCCTGACAATCTAAATAACTAACATCTTTGACATTTACTGCACCCCTCTGCGAGGCTAGGCAGTAATAAGCTCAATGAAATCTGAGTTACTGAGGCATGACCTGAAACAATATTAGCTGTCCTTGATTATGCTCTGAATTTTCATGTTCCCCTCCTCCCCAGCCCCAGTGTGATCCTGTTAATGGTTGTCTAAGACTTGCTCGACAACTAATGGGAAATGAACTGACTGGTAATTTCTTGCTGTGTGTCTGCTTGGCCCCATGCCAGTCTCTTGAAATGATGGAACTAAATATAAATTTTCATTACACCTTCTTCAATTTCTATGCTTGCTTCATGTAGTACTTTTAGATTAGCATTGTTCAGCCCTGGTCTCTTATCGGTTTTAAGAACAACAATCCAGTTAATTGACAGTTTGGGTATTACCACCTTTTCTTTTAATTCCCCGCCATCCTTTCTGTGCGTTGAATCTTAGGCAAATGTCTGCCCTCTTCAGTTTTAAAGATAGCTACAGGAATAATTGCTGTATAGCCTTCCTGTTCCTTTATACTCCGTCACCTTTTTCTCCTGTTAGTTTCTTGGTCTATAATTATGCTTAAAATATATTTTGGTATTAGTTGCGATGGTTTGCACTATTTGATGCTCATTTTTCAATTTGATTTTCTCAAGTATTTTTGATTGCCTCAGGCTCTTGTTATAATTTACATAATCCTCCTGTATTCTAGATTCTTTCTACCTTTTAATGCTGTCATTTTATCCTCGATACTGTTTTCCTCATCCTTTCTTCTGAATGCCAGCTTCTGTTCTCATTTATGACACATCGTGTAGATATTTTATTGGAACAAGCATAACTGGTAATATCTTTCCTTTACTACACTTGATTTTCTGGACTCTATCAATTTTCTTAACTCACTTCTTCAATATCTACCTTTTGAAAAGCCTGTTGTTTTTTTTGGTTTGTTTTGTTTTTTTGCACTTTTTCTTAACGCAACCTGGTGAATATTTTGGCTATGCATACATGTCTTGCTTTCTAAATCCGTAAGAACTTTAAGGGAAGTTGTATCTCTTGTCAAAAGTTTGTGTTTATTCAAGAAGACAAAATAAAGTAGGTTACACATTAGGGTCTCCTGCTGTTTAAAATCATGAAATAATATTTGCTGCATGTGAGATATTGCTGAAATTGTGATAAAGTCACCAAAAGCAATGCTGGGTAATTTAAAGCCTAGTAACTATAAATAATAAGCGTGGTATAACATAAGTAAATAAATTGATTCTTATTGAGATCAGAGTTCTGTCATAGTAGGACAATTTACATACAGCTGTTGGGATCAGATTAGCCACTGGCTTTCTTGTAATGCGGAAGTTGTTCGTTGGTGCAAAGTGTGGGAATTTCCTAACCTGATGTGAGAGCAGCCCACACTCATCGTGTAATAATTCAGCATTTTGTGATAATTTGTATCTGGGCCATACGAGATGTGGAATGGTGTTTAATCTGCTCCTCACTCTCAGAATCAGACCAGGTTTAGTTGCAAAGCAGATAATTTTAAATAGATCCTAGCAAGAAAAAGGCACAAATCGTATGAAAACAGTGGTCTTTCTTTCACACATTTGGAATTTCCTTTGTGCCTGTTATTGAGGTTCAGGAGGATCTTAATGAAATTTTTATACCCAACGTAATGTCTTTCAGCAGAGGGATATAAAGTTGACATTGGTGTCACCAATGATCTGGGCTTTTCTGCAGTCTACTGCGCTCTCATGACATGTCACTGAAAGTGTTCAGGAAAGACTTGTAACATGAACTTGTGACATGAAAACTCTTAAAATATTATTGTAATTTTGTTTACTCTTCTAAAACATCAGGTCCGGAAGGCTAAATTTAGACAAATGTATGAAATATAATAAACATTTGAAAACACAGCCTCTTAGAATTTGAAGTTACTGTTAAATTAACAGCTTTAGACGCCTTTGCAGAGCAATGTTAACAGCTCTATCACTAGAGACAGACCTACTATTTTGCTCAGTGAAAGTTTGTGTAACTGCAGTTTAGTGGTTGCTAGTGCTATTATGTTCTTCAGGTATGCTATTTTGAGTGTTTTTTCCTCATGAAAATGAATATTTCAGTATAAGAAAAGACAAAAGTGAGAATAACTCTAAAGAGCATATACTAAGCTTGATGTTTTTTGCAGAGACAAAGGCAAAAGGAGAAGCAGGTACATCAGTAGCTTATTGTTTGGTAGAGTTGTTTGTAGTTGTGACTTCCAAAATAATGAGGTGTCAGTATGCTTCAGTTTGTATGAGAGAAGGGCAAGCTTTGTGTTCTTTCTGTAAAGAGAAATCAAACTTTCCCTGCCTTCCTATACTTTTAATTTTCTTTTCTCACCTCTTCAAAAAATTCTGTGCTGCCAAACAATTGTAAGTTATTTCCAGGGAACTTTGTTATTTTTATCCCACACACCTGTATCTCTGGACTAGAAGGCATATTCAGTGCTCATCACCTGGGCCTTTCCATGGCAATATCTCAACTTTAAGCTGTCTACAAGTCGTATGATTTTTCTCATTGATGGCTTAGGTAGCCAATGATTTAATCAATTTACCCTCAGTTGATCAAAGATTCCATCCGTGAGCTGTGAATGAACTCAGTGTGTCCTCTACTTCATTTCATTATCGTTCTTTGGAAACCACATCTTTTTAATGGGAACACAGGGCTCAGTTTTGCATATCAAGACCACTTTTATGCCATTCCCTGAGCATTAGAAAATGGGCTCTCATTTCTTTTTTGTTTTGCTGATTTTGGACAAGCACTTCTAGGGAGCAGTTATAATATATACGCCAGTGGCTGATAACACCATATCTTGAGCAGTAAGATGTATTTTTCTCTGTTACCAACATGGGCTCATACACTATTTCAGAGTAATTCGATATGATACATTGCGTGTGTCTTTATGTCTGCAAAACCTAGGTATTTTTTACATCCTCCTAAGCTATTAGACTCGGTGTTTTACAATGAAAGATTGCTCCAAAGTTTAATTACACGTTTTGTACAAAATATTTCCATTTAACTGTTCCAAACTGTCTCTTCCCTTAGAGTATAACCGTTCTGGCACAGCTCCCATCCCTAACAGTGGGAGTGTCACATACAGTCCTGAAGTGTTTGAAAATGCTTTTCTTTAGTCTTCATGTATAAAATATGTCTTCCAACTTTTGCTATGCACTCACTATTTTAATTTATGGAATGGCCTCTACCATTGTTTTCACAGCAAGAACAACGTAACCAACAGTGGCTTTACTCAGAAGTGTCCTTACATTCCCAGAGTGGCTTACAAATCCCAACACCCTTGCTCAAAGCCTAATTTTTTTTTATTTTTTTTATTTTTTTTTGCCTTTTCCAGTTCATTAGACCACATTACAAAGCCTCATTCCTGGTAACCATTCATGAACAGAATTCTCTTACTGGAGAATACTGTCTTTAAAGTAATTCTTCATACTGGGGAGTGAAACATTGGGTAGCTAACACAGTAGAGTTGTCACTAAACATGAAATTACAACTGATTTCCATCTATCTCATGAGTTCTGGAGATGGTGGAAANAAGGGTCATCTTCCTGTGCAGACAGGAAAGGAAAACAGCTTACAGAACTTACATTATTTATCCTCAGATATTTCCATCCCAAGTTCAGCCCAGAGATGCAGACAGAGGAAACCTTCAGGATCTGTGTAAAACACAGCCAACCTGTTCTGACTGCAAGGCATAGCACTGGGAAGATGTCCTGCTTCGTCTGGAGCGTGCTGCATATCCTTCATCTGCTTTGCTTGTTGCTCTGAAAGAAAGCTGCCTTAGCAGATCAGAACACTAAGGCAACACCATGCTGTTGCTAGGCAATAACTAGACAGTTTTTGTGTAATTTTCTGCATTCTGATGGGTGATACAACTAGTCTAGATTTGTTACCTCACCAAAGTCCTTATTCAGACAATACAGGGCAAGAGCAAAAGCTGGTGAGATAGCAGGAGTGGTACAATTAGTACTAATTAACATAATATATCAAGAATATGTAAAGCACCTTATGTTGTTTGCATTACAAATCCTAGCTTCTTGCTCCAGAAGTAAAATGTAAACAATTTAAATATCACACTGCTTCTGAAACACTCACTCTTTCAGATATTAAAAAAGAAAATAATAGGATGGGAGGAAGGAAAATAATAAAGCAAAGAGGAGTGAGATAAAGATGTGGATGTGTTTAAAGAATCAAGTGTTTTTTCAGTATGAATGCCAAACTCTTTCAAAGACGTAAGAATATAAGGTCCCCTGTAATTTAGTAATGTCATCTGTTGGGATATGCCACTCTGAATTCATCCTTACTACATATTCCTCTCAGAATGTGTTATTTACCCTTCTGCCCAATAGCATTATTCTGGTTATTATGTTTGCCAGCACACTACTACAAAGTCTAAAGTACAACTTAACTTGACAAATACTGAGTAAAACTGAAGAGATTCCGAAGATTACAGACTTACTGTAGCCAGTGGCAGGTGTAATGTGCATGCAGCTTGGCTTAAATATTTGTTGTTGGTATTTGATCTGAAGGACTAATTTCAACTCTGACTTCAGACAACCAGAGGGGGTTTCTTGCAGAACACTAACATCAGAAGGGCTTCATAAATAGGGGCTGGCATGCAATTAAACCGTTTGGAGATACTGGGTAAACTTCCCACTCTGATGCTGAGCCTGCTCTTTCTGACATCAGAGCACGCCTTCTGTGCATCTCATTTTTTTAGCAGGTCAAGAGATCTAAGCCTTAAATGAAGCTGGCTGTTCCAGGCACAGATTTTCATCACCAGTGGGATCGCGGCCTTGCAGTGTATATTGAATTTAAGTTTAATACTGTAATGGATGGGACTTGCAGTAAAAACCACTAGATGTTTTGTGGATGGGTAATAAAGAGTAGATCAGAGTACAGAACTTCAAGAATCCACAATGCCAAAGCATTTAAAACAATACTGAATTTATGCTATCTTTTGGCATTGCTTTTTTGTGGTTTGGAAAGCTTACGATAAAACTCAGGCCTTGTCCATTATTTAATTACTTTGCTACAGTTTTTGGCACTTTCCTAGTAGCTTAATAGGTAGTTTGCATAAAATGCAACCACTGTTAAATATCTGTTTGTGCAGCTAGGAACACAGTGGTGTTCCTTCTGTCCTAATGCATCACTTAAATGGAGATAAAATAGTGATTACGCTTAGTCTTTAGGACCATAGACTTGGATTTACTTTCGTCTGTTGCTACATATGTAACTGTTTTGGCAGACTCATTTAAGTTTTTAGGAGATACCAGTACTTGCTGCTAGGGTTAGTCTGACTTTAAGTGGAGCTTTATTTTACAGTCTTGCCATTAACCTCCTCATCTTTCACCAGCAATAAGTATGAGCAATCCTGCTATCCTACCAGGCAAAACAAAACAAAAACAAACCAAACAACTAAAAGTACACTGTTGGAAGCCTGGAGAGGAGCATTAGCTGCTGTGTGGCGTTTTCCTGTGGTTGTCATTCCTGATGTGGAGGTTCCCTGTTTTTTAAAAGCGTGAAGGTCAAGCAGACAGACTCGTTGCATGTAAGGGTTTGTGGAGATGCCCCTGTTCTGTTTGCCTTTCCCAGAGAAATGAAAGGCTGCCTGAGCCTGCCAGGGGTGGGTTAACAGCAGGGTCAGCAATGCCTGCTGCTGTGTGTCCTTCAAGAAGAGAAATGGAGTGCTGCAAGCTTCGCTTTGGAGAGGCATGCTATGTTTTGCAGTGACTCACTGACACCAATCCTTTTCTGGCAAGCACAGTGTATTTATTTTCCTGCATTATTTAACACTTGTGCCCAAATTGTCAGTTGCTAAGGCTCCCCTCCATGGAACTCCCAGGAAAGTCATGGTGAGACTCATGATTTAAATGACCTTCCAGGAGTTGGTAAAATTAAGAATCCTAGTTACTGAAAATGATCGGGGGTATTAGTGACAACTAAACCTTCAGAATGGCAGAGGAGAAAGGAAATAAAAATTGTGTGGAAATAAAAGATTCTGCAGATTTCAAATTTCACATTCTCATAGGAGGTTTCCTATCACGTTGACAAAATCTCATTGAAAAACTGCAAGTTCTCCTAAAATAGATGCAGCTTCTGTACTGTATGGGTGGTTACACCTTTTGTTGGTTTTGCCATAATTAGTATAAGTATTTTGCCATGTTCTGCACCATATTTCATGTCAACAGTCATGCTAACTGAAAACCTGATGTGAATTGTTATGAATGGTTACAGTACTACGCTGCATCATAAATATACACAATATTTGAACAGTAACACCAAGCCTAAGAAAGTTAGGGAATAGCTTGGGCATGGTATGAAATCACAAAGAAGAGTGACATATTGAGAAATAAAAGCAAGGAAGAGGGAAAAAGTCAAATTTTCAGTGTAAAGTTTAGTATCCATGACCTTTAAAAAGTTTTCAGAATTTTGTCTGATTCAGAACAGACATCCTGTGAGTGTATCGCACAGTTCTTTCACTTCTCCTTTTCACCTCCATCTATATACCTTTCCAGCTCTTGAAAAATGCCAATATAAATGTGCTGAGAATTATGTGTGCCACATAAATGTTCCTTGCCTTTTAATCCTTTATTAGGACATTGTGATTTATGATGTCCAGCTCTTCAGTATTATGTCAGTTATACCAGAATGGTGGCATTACTTTCTGGACTGAAGCAAGGGGACAGACACTGGCAATACAATGTACATCTTGCTTGGCAAATACTGCTGAAGAATAGCTATGTCCCTCTTTGGGAAGTACCAGAAAGACTGAAGCAAGAGCTAGCATGCTCGCAGTTCAGTTCTTATACTGTTCCATTCAAAAACATCTTGTCAAGTATTTATGATAAAACTCAAGCCTTTAACAGGGAAAGTTTAGAAATAGCAAAAAATGTATTCTGGCATCCTCTACAGAGACATCCTGTGGAAGGTGCTAATGCACACCTGGAAAGGCACACCTGGTCTTCGTGCTCTGGAAGTGAGAAGCAGAGGGCTTCTCCAGGACCCTCCTATTTCATTTGTGAGAAGACCTACGTTGCTAGCAGTGCAAGCCATTTGCACTTTTCCAAAGCAAAGCAGAGACGAATTTATGCATGGAGTACATTAAAATGATGTTTTCTTGCATTTTGGAGTAAAAGGAATTGGTTGCTGCAAGGCAGTTACACCGGTGGAGTTTCAGAGCAGGGCTTCTGCAGTCTGTAGCAGCATTGTACAGGACCCTGCTGAAACCAAAGCCAAGTAACAGAATTCTGCTTTCAGGAATCTACACTTACTTTTCAATAGCTAACAACGTAGCTGTCGTGCTTTGATGATAATGAATTTAGATGGCAATCAGTACCTTGGTGAAGAAGGGACAAAACAGGAGCCAGCTCTGATGAATGCTGTGTGAAAGATGAGAAAGGTCTTAGGCCATTAGTGATGACTGATGCCATCACAGAAGCATATAAATGATGTACTGAAGTAATACATTAGGGCACAGTGTGGAGCCCCTCTAAGGCTGAGGAATATCTCACCAATCAAATTTCTTTTGAAGGTCTTCTCTCTACCTGGTGAGGAGGACTTGATAGGAATCCCTATTCATACTTTTAAGTGTTGCTGGATGTTTTAATCTGCAGGCGTTATGGGGCTGGCAGTGCTTTGGCGCTTAGTGGAAAGGAAGGCTTGTCACTGTTATTACGCTCTTTTTAGTTGGGTGCATGGGTT
>VXAV01007088.1:0-16363 GCA_013399715.1 Alectura lathami | reverse complement strand
TTTTTTAATTATATTGCTCCAGAACAAATATATTCAAGGAAAGTGTCACAGCAATAACTTGTTCAAAGTTGGGCAAACTTCAACTCTGCTGACTCAAATCAGGTTTTTAAGGCCATATCTAGGCATCTGAGTGAAGGTGGCCTTCCAGGGTTTTTGCTCTTGCAGCTCCTACGGATTGTTAATTGCAGCTAGTTGTTAATTATTAATAGTTAATGGTAGTTGCTCAGTGTATGCTTTTTTAGATGTCTAAATCCACTTTCAGTTACTTAAGGCACTTCAATTTGTTTTTAAAGCGCTGGGCTTTGAGTCAACCTTTGTTTCTATTGGGGATTATTTTTTTCTCAGTGCCGTAAAAATACAATTGTTTAAGCTGGATTCCCGAAGTTGGAAACAAAGATAATCAGGGTACGGTGAGCAACGTCACTTCTTCACACATCATTCAAGCCAGAATAACTGCTGTCATTTATATGCATTCAATTAATGTGCAGTGCTGCAGCAGTTATTACACAGTTCATCAAGCGTGTGTAATTAGCTGAGCAACTTTCACTTCCTATCACCCAGACGCTGATTCACAAAGTCATAAATAAAGATGCAGATCTCCATCATTGTTCTCAGAAAGCATCTTTCCCTATTAGAGAATATTGAAAAAAAAATTTAAAAAATGGCAAAAATGTAGGCAGGGAGAGCCCAGTGGATGAGAAAGTCATGTTTATTGTCCTGGGAGCCTGAAAGAGAATAAAGAGAGTTATTTGAAATTCAGGAGGTACCTTTCCAGTTAAATTCATTGCACACACAGCACAATAAGGAGCAGCAGAAGCCTACCTTTTCTCCTTGACAAGTGCAGAGAACTGCTGAATACCTTTTGCCTGGACAGCTGGCAGAGCCGTAGACACCCTTGTTCTCAGAGCAGCTCACCCTCTGCTCACCCATACGCAGCCTCGGGTTACCCTTGGCCTGGATTGCCTTTGCACACCTAGTAGTAAAAGGGATCAGGCTGTAGGACAAAGCTGCAGTAGAGTAAGGGCACCATAGCAGCAGCACCAGCTTGGAAATGGCCTTGATTTTGCATGAAAAAGAAGAAAGTATCAATATCAACTCTCTTGCTGGATTTAGTTGTAGTCATTTCATTGCATTTAGTGCTGAAAGTTACTGAAAAGTGAAAATAGGAAAATGAGAGGCAGACTTTTATGCCATCCGCTTAATTAAAACAGGATATATAAATTAAAAGTGACCAAACCAACAGTACGGTATCTTATATACAGTTTAATGCTTTCTTATTATTTAAAATAGATTTTATTAGATAAATAAACTAGTAGCTGTGCTTAATTGTCAGCTGAGGGACATGAGGAAATTAAAAATTTTGAAGAACAGGAAGTAATCTGATGAAGATAGATGTAGAAATGAAGGCAATCTATCTGCAAGCCATGTGAGATGTTGTAATGGGAATTATAACCATTGCTGTGTTGCTGGGATTTTGATGTGCACACTGCAGAGACTGCAAAATGATAGGGTGGGAGCTGGGTGAAAAGGAAGGAGGCAACATAGCATGATTTTTGCTCAGTATGGTTATTTGTATTTCAGTGTATTTCTTCATCTTCAGTTTACTGATTCACTAAGTTATGGAAGATCGTCTGTCTTCATGTCTGTTGCTTATCATGTACAAAAAAGTCAGAGGTTGCCTAATTCTGTTCTGATATGCATACAAGCAGAACGCCTCTATTTGTTAGGGCTGGTTTTAGAAAATCTATACAAAGATATTAATTAATTCTGTGTTGCTTTCGTAGAGGCTAGACTCCATAGTTATACATTTTAATAGAACCTACATTGTGTCCCAGATGTCCGCATGTTACCGACGGATACTGATTATATTGCTGATTGTGTGGAATTTCCTGCAAACTTCTGCATCATTTCTAGGAAATACCTGAATGGCTTTGAATAGTTTTGTACTCGGTTTAGTCTTTCTGCTCTCTGTTTTACTTTCATAGTCAAAGCATGAACTTGTGATCTGGAATGAAAGGGTGACTTATCTTTTAGGAGGGTTGCACATTCTGCTTTAGCTGCAAGCTTCTGAAGCTTCTCTTTTGTTTTGTTTTGTTTTTCCAGTACTGTATATTTATTTGCATTGCAAGAGTTTCTACTCTGAATTTACTACTTTAAGCCCTAATGAGAATTATGAAAAGGAAGTTTGAAAATCACCATTAGCGTGATCATTAAAAGAAACCCCAGATATTAAGTGTTCTGCACTCAGGATGCAGTATGCCTTTGTTATGAACCTGTACAAAAGCCTTCATATTGCCTGAAGACATTGGAATGTGAAGATGTGGAAGTGTGGTTTCCATAGGAAATATGATATATATGGGACATCATGGAACTAGTTTGGGAGACATTAGTATTTGTAGGAGAATTGGGAATGGAATAAGGAAAGAAATCACTTGATCCTTACTTTTATATTTAGGAATTACCAGTGGCTAAACTACTGCCCAACATCAGTGACTTCTTCGCATGTGGATTCTGCTTCTTATTCTAGTTGGTGCAGTGAATAAATTTTAAATGCAAAGAATCATGATCTGAACTACCTCATTTGAGAGTGTAGTATGAGACAGCTCTATTAATATTTATGCCTCCTAATGGGCTACTTGATTTTCAGAGAGCAGAGCTCCTACCACCATACTTTCTGGGTTATGGCTGTTATTACTGTGGATGCACAGGAACATATATGCACACATACAGATACACTCTCAGAAATGAACTAAAAATCACAGTGCTATAATCTCATCCTGAATTGAACATTCATTGTTTTCCATAGAGAATACCTTACATCAGTTGTGATTCATAAATGGCATTGATGACTTTAGGGCTTTTAAGCTTAGCAATGTGAAACATTTTTCATAAATTAAGCAGATATGAAAAGAGTCCAACTGAGCCTGTTGCCTCTACTTCCATCAGAAGTCTGTTCCAATATTCTATTTAACTACCTCCGAGCTGTTTGACTTACCATCTGACTTTGGAAGAAGAGTAATTAATGCAGCCTATACAGTTTCTATGCCCTTTATTAAATAAACCTCCATCTGTACACCCTTTTCAGCTCTGGAATCAATGAGAACTGTACAAGTTTGGACCTGGTGAAATGTGTATTTCCATATGCAACATTTGTTGATTTTCAGAGTCTTTTTTTTTTTTTGTAAATATCTAATGTAGAAAATAATATCAAGGTAATGGACTTGTAGATGCCCTATTGTTGAAAAATGATTGAGATATTCATTCTCTATGGAGATATAAATGAAGAGAAGGGAGTCTAAGGTGTGTGCCCCCAGCACTGCAGGCTCAGCTGTGTCAAATTACGTTGCACTGCCTGAGGGCTAAGAACATGCATTTGGAGACCATTACCAGGGCTTATGATGACTTGAGAGTGAGTGTCAAAGCCCACGGGGATACCTCAGTGCATATTTGATGTATATCAACCCTTGCAAAGGGCGTAAGTCTTCATGAGGCCACTTCAGCAGTTCATAATGAATTATTTGCCTGTAGCATATTTGTGTCAATAGTTGCCTGTACCCATTTGGAGTTGTGCACCATTTGCCCTTGCTGGCTTCTGGCTGAAGAGCTCTCCAACCCGTTCTGCCTCCCTAGGCCAGTGCTCACCCCTGCAGTACCAGCAGGTGCAGATGTACTCTGTAGTCCCGAACTCTGGTGCTATGTGCTGAAACACCAAGATTGCTCCATTTTTCTGTTCCTTTTTGAAGGACTGTGTTCCTGTTTTTTGTTCCTCAGATATTGCAAAAGCATTCCCTATTATACTAGTAATACATGGAAGAATATAATGAAGCAAACATTCTCTTGTACAGACCTTTTCATCCTTTCACAATCTAAAGCTGTTAGTGTCAGTTAGCAGCATTTTTCAAAGATGTGCAGTAGGTTTGTGTCATATTTGAAATAACATAAAATGCTTAAACTCTGATGTACTTTCCACAGTCCTCTTTCTGGGTGAGCCAGTGCTTGACAACAGATGACTTTGCAGACTGCATTTTAAGACTCCAGTCATCTTAAATGCCATCAGCACTGGTCAGTGTCCTCCCTAAATGTCTCGTCGTTCAGGCTCTGAGCTCTTGCTGACCACGGAGTCGTCGTGCTGTCATTGCTTTTCTCAGACACCTTGACAGTGCTTATAGCTCTAACAGGTCTTAAATTCTGATCTAATTCCATTCCTTGTCCATTATTTTGTTGTTTGCTTTTCATTTTCTACATCCTCCACCACACAGGCTCTAAAATAGTAGTTACCCTGCTAATACTAAGTCAGGTAAAACTGTTTTGTGCTTCTTCCCCTTGGCTTTCTCAGGCTGGACCAGTTGTACTCAGTAAATAACAGGGATGTGGTTTTCCTTCCAATCTGCTCTTTTCTGATTTATCATATAAAGCCAGACTGGACAAAATATTAGAAGAAATAGTTACGGAAGTATATCTGTACATTTTCAGGAGCAATGTTTAAGTAACCCACGTGACGTTTGGATAACTATGATTTTCTACTTGCTTTTTTGCCATTATTTTCCTGTATTGTATTTTTATGCCTTTGCTCTTTTCTGTGTTCCTGCCCTTCCTTTGTTTCCTTCTAATACATATGGATACAAATATTTTTAGTATTCCTTGCATATTTTTGGGGGCTTGAAACATGATGCTTACATGTGTCAAGCCATTCTTAAAGATCATCTCAATTATAATGCTAATAATCCGCTTATAACTTGCATATTGCTTCAGTATAATTCCAAGTTTTCTTCAAATTCTTTTCACTTGTAATTCTTTAACCTTCTTCATTTTTACTTTATGTTGTGAAATGCACATCTTCTCTACTTTGATGTGTATAATATTCATTATAATCTGCATTCAGAACCCCACTGCTTTAATGAGCTTAACATAAATGAGATTTGTTTTTGGGATATCAATCCATTTCCTTCTGTTTTAATATTAATACCTCATGTATTAGTTTCTCGTGCTTCTAATAATGAAGCTTTATCCAAAAAAGAAGCAGCCCTAAACAATACAAGGCTAAGAGAAGTGGGACAAAGCTGACTCTAAACTTGGTTTGCCTCTATCTCCTAACACATCACAGGTCTCTGGCCAGAATCACCTACCCTGGGGCTGTTGTAAGTGAATGCAGAGGCTGCCAGACATGTGGAAACTGCACAGTGCAGGTGCTGGAGCTGGTTTTCCCTCCCAGAGTTTTGCTGGGGTGTGAAACTTCAGCAGCAAGGGTAAATCATGTTGCTAATTCCTCTGCTGTGGGAATTCTTCTAATATCCCTTTATGCTATCAGAGCAGTAATCAGAATCTGCTGTGGTAGAGTTTTCTGTGCTTTTATTATTGAGGCTTGCTTTTGCCTTTCCTATTAATGCAACTGCAAATTAGTCTGAATGTGTGTTAGTAGCTGCACAGTAAGGTTAGCTGTAGGTAGGAGGCTGAAGAGAAGGGAAATTACCTTGCTGAAGATTTTCTGGGTCTTCAGCTGTCCAAGCCCTGGATGTCCATTACTGAAATTGTCTCGTAAAGGTCTAGCCACCAAGGAGGGCAGAGGGAGAAAAAACTCTTCTGCAGGTTTTTCCTGTTAGCCAGTGGCTTTGACCAAAAGGCACATTTTGGGAGAAGATCATAGATGGTGTGACCGGTAAGCTTCAGCAGCTGCTGTGTTGGAGTGCTGAGCCCTGCACATGGGCCTTTTCCTGAGTCTTCGTGGGGGTCCAGGACTTGTCACTTTATGTCGCAGAGGAATCAGAGCACAGACTGCATGCTGTTGTGGGCGCTGTTCTCTTTTTATTTCGTTCAATGGTATTTTATATTTCAATGACTTGTGAGGTGCTGAGTTATCGCATAGGATAATTAGGTTTGGGCTGCATTAATGGCAGTGTTTTGGGATCAGGCCCTGCAGGGGCAAAGTACTGAGGTCTTTCAGTATGATTTAATATTTGTTTAAACAAATTTTGTATCCTTATACTATTTTATAATGTGTGAAAAAATTATATTATCAAGAATAAAGAAAGAATCTAGTAAGATGAAATCTATAGGAGAGAGACAGCCATGTATTATTTGTATTTGTTTTCTGGCAAGATTCCATTTGTTAAATTTCACACTTTTTGTAAAGGCCTTCTTTAATTATTAGCTGAAAATCAGGTATTTATGTAATTATCATAATTACATCTACACATCTAGTGTACTTGCAATTATTTCATTAAAAATTGTAATTATTATACAATTATAGGGGATAATGACGTCCTTGTAACATGTTGCAGAAGCCCTAATTAAGTGGTGGCATGAATGAATTGGAAGTGATTTTGAAGTTTTGAATATTGTTTTATCAGAAATATCAGAAGTGATTCATGCACATTATGAACTGGCAGTAAAACCCCTGCAAAGTTATTTTCAGAAAAGATTTCACAGAGCTCAAGGAAAAGGATTTGTCTCTATTGCCTTTCTGTCATTACTCTTTGTTCTCTATATTCTTACACCTAAAAACTGTCTGCAGATTTTTAATGGGAAGGTGTGTTGTGTAAGAAGATTGCACAGCTTGCTGAGCCTTTCTAGAAGGCTCAGCCTA
The DNA here is from genome assembly GCA_013399715.1 of Alectura lathami. NCBI lineage: Eukaryota > Metazoa > Chordata > Aves > Galliformes > Megapodiidae > Alectura > Alectura lathami. The sequence goes on along the minus strand of VXAV01007088.1, from coordinate 9,780 downwards.
GAGCAAAATTGGATCTATGTGAAAGCACAGCCTGTGCTTAGGGGAAAAACCTATGCAACAGTTGGTTCAAGACAGCGGGAAAAAAAATATGTATAAGGAGGCTTTCATTATGTGGTGAGTTTTGATGATCTGACTGTGTATTGGAATGCCCAAATGTTGCAGCTCTAGGTGTTGAGGAAAGAGAGAAAGAATTTCCTCCTGTGGCACAGGTCTGTGTGATGCTCCAAGTGCAGGAGGCGCGTTAAAAGCAGTGTGGGTACCAAGGAGTCCTGTGGAGCATCTAGCTGGAGTGGGTGGGGAACTGATGGACAAGGATGATGTGCCAGTGTCCACCAAAACCTCAGGATCAGAGATTTCTCATCCTCTGTCTTGACAACTTTCTGTAGAGTACAGATGATGTCTCTTCTCTCCCTTCAGTTAATTTTGAAAATGGCAGTAAGGCATATATCATTTTTAGGCTTCTTTTGTCAATCTGTTATTTTAAATCTAATACAGCATGCTATCAAATGATGGTTGTATAACAGAGTACCTATGGCATGACAGACCTCCCAGAGAAGCCATGGATGCCCCGTACCTGGAGGCATTCAAGGCTATGTTCGATGGGACCCTGGGCAGCCTGATCTAGTAGGTGGCAACCAGCCTAAGGCAGGCGGTTTGGAATTAAATGATCTTTAAGGCCCCTTGCCACGCAAGCCATTCTATTATTCTATGACTGGCAACCAGGCAGTCACCCTTACCATGACACCCATCTCCTTTTGCTTCTAAGGACAGCACCCTGCTGCTGTGCAGGCTGGAGCTGAGTGCAGACCACCTGGAGGGCCCCATCCCAGTGCACCCGCTGCTCACCTCCCACCTTCCTGCTGGAGCTGCTCCTTCAGTCCTTGCTCTCAGTTTTTCTAGGGGAATGACTCATGCACATTCCTCCCAATTACTTCAGATGCTTTCAGGCAGGTTAGGCAAACCTTCCGTTCGATTCACATGGTTCACATCGATTCATTTTTGCCCAAGCCTGATTAAGGAAGGCTTACAGGAGCTACTGTACTCTAGAGTGTCCCACAAAAGGACAGGAGTCAACCTTCAAGAGGCAGGAGATGCTGGAGCTGCCAAAAGCCCATCTACCCATGGCAAGCTCCCTAGCTGCACCATCTTTAATGATTCTATGATTTTGCGTCCAGGTTTCCTGCTGAGGCAGCCACCAAGGGACTGATCTCCTCTGGTTGTGGCTGTTTCCTTGGGACCTGCTTCCCTTTAACCAGAAGCTGAGCACCACCCAAGTTGTCAAGCTCCATTCCAGTGCCCTGGCAGGGATTTTTCTAGTTTCTGCCAACACTACTCTTTGCTATTGGTCTTTAGTATATTGGTATTAATATAGTGAACAGGCCAACAAAACATACCATGCACTAGCGGGATCTATCTGAAACAACAACAATTTGGTCTCTGAGTCCATTTCCCGAAGCAATGGTCTCTCTGGATCCAGTGGTTAGGTAATACGAACCGAGCATTTATCTGTGTATGCATGTACACATGTACAGTCACAAACAGATTTAGACTTAGTCCTTTCCCTGTTTCTCCATGCTAAACTCAGATGAAGTGCCCTCCACATGAATCAATTAACCACTGCGCTGGGTGGAACAGGCAAGAGAATTAAGTTTATGTTCTACACTTTTCAGTCATTAACCGAGATGTTAATTAATTACAAATGGATTAATTTTGCTAGAAACTATAACTTTTGAAACAAAAAAAAAGTGATGAAACACCTGCCGTCTCTTGATACAGTTTCCGAAGACAAAGTCACACCTAAAGGGAGAAACAAAAGATGCGTGGACTGCCTTTCCTTCCAAGTGTCGTGACGCTCCTGATTAACTGGCATTTTTTGCAGTGCTGCAGTTGCAATTCTTGAAGCACTGAAGGCATTACCTGGCCAAAAACTTGTTATGATGCCAGATCGCAGGCAATGTGCACTCAGGCTTTACAGAGACAGGGATGAATGCTGACGAGGTCACTGTCAAAGGCCCCCCATCCTGAATCTGAGCCTGTTAGCAGAAGCTCTCCGCCTCCCCTTCTGTGTGCATTACATTCCGTGTCGTTCACACGCGAAGCAAGCATCGCCCCTTGAACTGCAAAGCAGTCATGTGTTTTTGACAGGCTGATTTTGTTTCCTTCCCTGACATCCGTGAACGATGGCTGCCGAAATGCGGCGCGGCAGGTGAGGGCCGCTGCCTCGCAGAGGGGAGCGGGGAGACAGCAGGCGAGCCAGGAGGAGCACGAAGGTGAGCTGACAGCAAAGAGGGCTCCTGACACGAGCGCTGCAGCAGGTGCATGCTGCCTTGTGCCGAGTGTGGAAATGGGATGAAAAGGCTCTTCTCCTGTAGGCAAAGAGAGACCGAGAAGCAGGCAGTGCTGAAACCCACCCTGCAGTTTTAAGTGGCAGAAACTATTTCCTTTCTCTGGAGTTGGCTAATGTGTATTAGTTGCCGTTTTCCTGCCCAGAGCTTTGTGGTACTGAACCACAAGCTGCTTTGTCTGAGTATCAGCACAATAAGCAGCAGCAGAAGAGAAGAAGCAGGTGATTTACTGGATGTGGCCTCCAGCCCTTGCAGGCTCGGCGGTCATCCTGTCCCAGCGGTCTGACCACCACCACTCTGCCCAGCACTTGGGCATTTGTTATGGGCCGTGCCACAAGCCAGGTTTGCCCTGAGGTAGAGCAAAGCTGGCCCTCCCTTAATATCTCTTGATTAAAAATAGATAAACTCAGCAGTAAGTCAGATTTTGGCCAGTTGTTTGAATTATGTATATTCTTCTAAATGCTGTCACTTCCTTAAAGAAATACAGTGGTTTCTTTCGAATTTTAAGTGACTTTGGATTGAAATTCTGTGTGAGTGATTATCTGGCTCAGTGAATACTGTTGTTATTATTAGCAGTTTGGGGTGTTAACCTCTTCACTGCTGAAATCTCCCTGTGCACTGTGATGTTGTACTGGCACTCAGGAACTCGGAAGGTTAAGAAGCCATTGAAACTTATTCAAGAAATGTCATAATTTCCAGGCTGATGGAGTGCAAGCCTGGAAAAGAACAAAGAAACAATAATTACATTTACTTTATGCTTGCAAAGAAGACAGTTTGAAGGAGAGCGGGCCATAGGCAGTAGCTCATTTTTGGTTATGCCTCCATTAGTTATGTCCCTGCTTCACTTCTGTAAGACCAGAAATGTGCTCTTTAAATGGAGTTTTGTTGCATGGGGGTGATTTGACGCAGAGCCACATGTCCCTTTCCAGTCATTCTGGTCCTTGCCAGCATTTTCCCATCCCCTCCCTCCTCCTTTAGCTAAGCAGCATCTGGCCGTCTCCCTCTGGTGAACTTGCGTGATTCTATTTCAAGTATAGATTTAGTTATTAAATCTGGAGATAAAGTATGGATCTGTTCCACTAATCAGATACTGCAGTGATTAGAGCCATAGAAGTACTTGGAGAGATCAATTAGATTAGATTATCAGATCGTTATAAGCAAACTCTTAAAGACAAAGCAATAGAAAGTAATCTCGTGTCACTGTATTTCTTTAGAGAATATTTATGCTGTTATTGTTTGTTTGCCTCTCTGTTTTGTCTGCATCTGTTAGGACCATAGTGGTGCTGAGCCTCACATTAGAAGGGGCTGGAGGATCAGTACCAGTCTGTACAGTGAAACTCTCTGTGATGCTCTCCATAATCTAAGACACATTATTGCATGTCCTCTAGGAGGAAAAATACACGCACGTGGAAATCTTATTTTTAAAGCAATTGGGAAGTTTCTTGGGGGAACACATTTTGGATTTCTGGAGTTAGGCAGAAGATTTCTCGTCTCTCAACATCCTGTTATTATCTCTCTTATTCTGATTTATTATTTTGACTGTAATCTTATTTTGAGTACTTTTACTGCATAAATGTTATGAACAAACACTAGTTAATTGAGGTAGAGGCTGATTCATTCCTTAGCTGTTTGTTTTCAGAGTTTCCATGAAAATGGTTTTCCACTCTATAATAGCCAGTGTTGTCAGTTCTGAGCCTTGAAGTTGTGTTTTCTACAGCCTGCAGTATGCTTTGCTTAGCATGTGTATTTATATGAACTTCTCTGTTTAATATATATTTTAGTAAGTATTAAAGCTAATGTTAATACACTGTTTTCATGAGAGAATTGGCAGAATACTCTACATCAAAGGCAACAATTAGCGTATTTTCATTTGACTTGTTCAGCCTATTAGCTTGTTAAATTTTGCATAGAAAATCATTAGCATGTGTAATTTGGGAAGGAAGGTCTTGGAAGAGGAGCTGTGGATGTAAATCAATTGGTGAGGAGGCTCCCGTACAGCATTACAACAGCAGTTAGAGCTCTGAAATATCGTGAAATATTTTGCCATGTATTTACTGTAAATGCAAAGAGGTGAAAAAAGCTGCAGGATTATCACTGATTTAGGAGTTAACAAAGAAGCTTCTGCTGGCTTTACCCAATATTAAAATCTAGAACAAGATTTTATCCCCTTCTTTTCTCACTGAGCTCTGCAGAGAAGCACAGGTTTGAGATTGCGGTATGCCAGCTCTTTTTCAAACGAAGGTGAAGACATCAGAATCAGGCTGGAGATAACAGCTCACGGTGCTTATGGGAAGCCCAGTATCAGGCCTTGCTCCGTGGTTAAAACTGGACCAAGATGGTACAGAGATTGGTCATTTTTTCTCTTTTCTTTTTCCTTCCTCCAAACTAGTTAAAGAACTGTTGCATCACACGTGATGTTACATCTGTTACGCATGTTACTTGCTACTTCAGAATTAGCTGAAGTTGAAAAAGTGACAGAAAAAAACATGAAGTGCATTTTTTCCCCATCTTTACCCTGAGAATGTGACCTAACATTCTGGCAATTTAGAAACAGTTGTCTGGTATTAAATAAATTTGAAAAGGTTTAGATTTTGACCAATTAAAGTCAAAGAGGAAAGGGCAGAAATCAACACCAAACTAGAACAAATATTAACTAAAGATTCCATCACAGAGTGGCTAATCAGGGCTGATGTGTGCCCTGCTGTGCCAATATCTATTCTGAAACTAGTCATTATGTGTCTGTTCTAAAAATGAAATAATTTTGAAGACTTCACTGCACTAAAATCAAATAATTTACTGCCCTTGACAATTACTTTTTGCTGTGTTTTTATGGTGTTTTGCCTGATTAGGCATTTAGCGCCAGACATTGTGGCTTCTGGTTTTGTCCTTGCACTTTTCGGGTACAAATTTCTTTGAGTGCAGTTATAATTCTTTGGTGCCAAAGTACTTGATTACCTTCATAAACTAGGATATTTAGCTGCAAAACTGACATAAGCATCAGGATTCCATTATTGATTATTTTGAAGGCGCAGAAATCCATAAAGGCCTTTCTGTTGTGCTCCAGTTGAAAGAACCTGTACCACTTTGCACTTGGTGGGGAAATTCCGGGCTACATAAAAGCCCATTATGAAATTCAAGTTAAGCGAGACCAAGGCCCAATTTCCATTTCTAAAAGATGAACACTCTTAAATTTGGAAGTAGGTACAGAGAATTTGAATGTTTTGTAGATGATTTTGAAAAGTGTGCCTGGGGTAGATAAATGTCTTTTCCTTTTCTTTGACTTGTTTTTTTCTCTATACTTACTTTTTCAAGTAAATTCACACCTATCACAGCGTCTCCTATACTAACAAATTTCTTTTACCTTTGTCTATATACTATTCTGTGTGACATGTCTTTATTTCATGTTTTCACTTCTGTTTTTCTTCATTTTAGAAACTTTTATTACCTCCTTAGGGCTAAAAAATCCTGAGCTGTTTATTTGCCACTATTGCCTTTACAATTTTCCTTTATTTTGAAGATGGAGAGACTAGGACAAAAGAGTGGACTTCTGCAAAGTCACACACACAGAGGGAAAGAGACTGCGTGCCATTGTGGAGCTGAAGTTAAAGCATCCCATTCTTTTTATGACATGCTTATTTTTGAGGCCAGGCTCTTTATGATGATCCTGGGCTGCTTTTATGGCTCATGCAGCTGAGGCAATGCTTCTTGTCTTTAATTCTTACACAACTTAATCCTGATCTGTCCTAAGTGCAAGTATTTGTCAGTCAGTTGCCCCCTACAGAGGTGAGACTGGAGTCTTATCTTAGCCCATGAAATATTTTCTGCCTCCCACTTGACTTGCAGCCTTACAGCTTCCAAATACAGCAAAAGAAAGGATTGCTGCAGCTTCTATTAATTATTTACGTGCTGTTATCAAACATTCCTAGAGTGCCGTAAATTTACAGGCTTTGGTACAAACTTGGAGAAAACAAGTTTCCTGCTCTAGAGAATTTACAGTGAAGAAAAGACAACAGAGGCGAAGATATAAAGCCAGCGGATGTCGTAAAGCAGCGCAGTACACGGGAGTTTGGATAAGAAGGGATTGCAGTAATACATGGTGTGAAGGAGGAGAGCAGAAGTGCTTGGATGCGTGCACAGAGTGCTGCAAGAGGAGAAAGAGGCAGCAGTAAAAGCCAGTAACAAATAACGTGCAGGGATTACAAGGAAAGCAAAAGGATTGACCTGATTTGTGTGTTTACCACTCAGCGTCTTAGCGGTGCCCTTTCAGCTCCTGAATGTAATCATCTAACTCCGGGGGTGGCAGAAGTGAGTGCATGCCTCGAGTGAGGACCTGTGTGTCTCTCTCCCAGCACGTGTGAGCCAGTGAGGGACTGCTCGTGCAAGTCCCACAAAGCAGGGGCCATGGCCTTCTCTGAGGAGGCAATGGCACGTTCACTGCCTGGCATGAGTCTTCTGCGGTCCAGTGGCGGCAGCCAGTGCATGTCTGCCCTTCCCGAGGCAGCAGAGTGACAGCATGCTGCTGCATCAGATGCACACTGGAGCTGTTTTGTGAACTCTTTTCCTGTTCTCCTGCAGAACCATTATCATTTTCTGCTTTTCCTCTAATGCGATTTTATTTTTAGATGCATGAAAGGATGAGCACAAAGAACAGAAGTGTGCATAAACAGCTCAGAGTTAGCAGAGGTGAATAGGCTGGACTTTGCATACAGAAATCCACAAAGGCTGGCATTATTTCCCAGTGACTTTGTTATGGTGTACTGCATTGTGCAGCAGTGCACTTTGGAAGGTTCAGTGCAGTTGTACCACGGGCTACAACTGCTGCTATGGAGATCAGCGGAAGAAACGAAATATTAAGTGGCATAATATGAGATGGAATAGTCAGCCATAGCACATAAAAATACATGTTAGTACAAATTGTTGCCACAAAAAGAAAAAAAAGTGCTTTTTCTTAGCCCTTTGCTCAGTGGATGGGGCTGCCTCTAGGTCACTTCTGTAGGGAAGCAACGTTCTTCCTCTGTTCCCAGGCAGTTCATCATGCTGAGGGGCTGCAGCTCCATACGCCGGCACTGTCTGCACCTGGTTAAAGCCCTCGCTTAAGCACATTCCTAATTTTAAGCAGGAGGGTGGTAGTTGAACCTGGGGATTATCCAGGCACACATCAATTTGCCAATTAATTCAAAGGCTGGCCTAATGGCCAAGTTGCCGCTCGCTATTTTGGGAGCAGGATTTGTCCCATAGTTTGCTGAAACTGGAAGGATGACTCCAAAGGGCTGTACAGCCCCTGGGCATTGCTTTGGCAGTTAAAAGTGGCTATTAGATGTCTGTAAGTTGACTTAAAATGCTGTTGCAACGTAGGCATAATTGCAGTCACTGTCTGAATTCTGAGCCAGGCAAATAGTGGTATGTTTGTGTACTTTCACCCTGGGTAGACCTAGCTAAAAAGGCATTGCTGTTGGCCTTCTGCACTTGGAGCTGCATTTATTTGCTTATTTACTGTAACTTTCTTTTCACTAATTGTAAGATGGAATATTTTAAGACACAGGAGCAGAGTGAATGCTTCTAAGTCTGTGGACAAAAAGATCAGCCAAAAACTATACATGGGAATGAATACATAATCAGCAAACTTGTGCTTGCCTGTTATAGCAAAATAGCATAAAAGAACAGAACGTCTGACTGCAATGGAAGTTGCAGTTACTTCTCTGCCAGGGCAGCAGTCTGCTTGAGACTGTCATCTATTGCAATTTGAGTGATTGCTAACTGCATTTATGAAAGCACCAACTTCAATCATATTTTTATTGTGTCACCTGTACGGCTTTATATTTGCATCTATTTTGAAAGGCATTCAAGCAGCGCTGAAAAAATTAGGAAAAAATTCCACAAAAATTAGATTCACATTTGAATCATAGCATTAAACATGCTGAAGCTACAGAACACGCTCTATTGTACCTATCATGCTTTCAGCTTGGAAAAGTGGGAAAAATGCAGTGTGTCACTAACTGTGAACACTGCCCACACCTCCTTGTGATCTTCCGGACTTGCACCTGGTGCTGATGAAATGCTGTTCCCCATAGCAAGTGCTTATTTGTTTGCCGCAGTTGGCATGAGACTTCACAGATCTAGCAACGCGCCCAAACCACTGACTGTTCAAGCAGATGTTATGTGCTAAGCAGTTTTATGGGAAGAGCTGATGTCCCTGATAACTGACTGCTGAACGTGGCAAGGGCCTTAGCAACACGTCTGGGTTTCACCTTAAGCTTCGCAAAAACTGGTTTGGATCCAAACTATCTGGCTTGAGCCAATGCCTCCTTCAAAGAAGAGGTAATTAAAATGATTGTTATGTCTTTCTTGGAGTCACCATGTCATTTGTTCTGGCAGCAGATGCTAAAAATCACTGTACTTACTTTAAGTTTTCTGTGTTAGTTTAATGGCCCAGAAATTTTTTCACGGGGGGTTTGATTGTGTGGAATATAATGACAAGTGCATTAATTCCAGGGTTTCTATGAGCATGGCTTTTCAATATCCATACTCATTTCATCATCTGTGGTAGACAGGAATGAACTGCTTTATTGTTTTGTTCTCTTTTAGTGAATCAGAGTAATTCCTCACAGTAATAAAACATAGACCTGAATTAGCAAAAATCTGAGCCCTAACTGACCTTATTTTGCTGCCAGTCTGATGTAAAGCAGATTCTACTGTGTTCTTGCCCTCATTTCCTGTGAATAGTGAAAGAACGCTCATGCTCATTGATCAAAAAACTTTTTTCTTTTTTAAAGTAACAAAATAATATCTTTCAGGCATTTTCCACTTTGCAAGCTTTGCTGGTTTCCACAATTTACATTATTTGCATAATTATTCTTTAAATTGAATATAGTGCTGATATGGCTGCCATCTTGGATGCATCTGGGTTTTTGTGCATATAGCAGCGCAGTGCATACAGTATTGAAATTCTGCTTCAAGTGCAGTACAGCAGCTAAGCAGCTCTGGTACCTAACATATTTTCATGTTTTCATGAGACAGATGTAGGTTTTTTTTTTTTTTTCTGTTCTTCCTTACTTTCTTTCTTTTTCTTTTTCTTTTTTTTCTTCTTTTTAAAGCAGGAAGAAGCAGCATTATTTATTTTTAACGAAATGGTGTTCAGATTAAATAATTATAAGACAGACTTGTAGTAACCTATGATTACTGTGTGCTTGAGAGTTACCCTTGTAGTTGCTGAAATCATTAATAAGATGGTGATATAGAAAATACATGTTGTATATTAAAAAACTATTGATAGATGAAATTAAGAAGAAATTTTAGATTTTGTAAATTGAAATAACATAGAAGCTAAGAGTACATTTTAGGGATTTTGAATCTTATTAATGTTTGTTAAACTACAATTCTTCTTTAGAGTTGTATCTCAGATACTCCATCACGTGGATAACACAGGATTGTCTGA
>VXAV01007086.1:9201-65121 GCA_013399715.1 Alectura lathami | reverse complement strand
AAAAAAAAAAAAAAAAAAAAAGAAAACAAGAAGAAACATGGAGTTGCTATATTGGGAGGAGAAGGATGAAATAAAAGATAAATGTAGTTACAGCCAAAAACTAAATGAGTACTTTGCTTCAGTTTTCAATAAAGATGGCGCTTCAGGACACAAGGGCACAGAGATGATAGCTAATGGGCACAAGATTTATAAAAATGGAAATTTCAGCATCCAAGGTGAAAGCAAAACTGAAAGAGCTTTAATGCACTGAAGCCAGGGGGAACAAATAATCCAGTCCAGACTCCTGAAAAAATTGGCACATTGAGTCCAGTGTTAAGGATTTTTAATACATGAATCGAGCAGAGAAAATGGCATGCCCAGTTCTCCTGTTAAAATAAAAAGGAAATAAAAGACCCAGGCAGCTAGAGACATCGGGAGTATGCAAAGCTTAGAATAAATTTATGAGGAAGGAATAATTAAAGACCTGAAGGTAAATGGAAAACAGGATCAAATGTAACAAATAAAACACTTGGATGATCCTGACGAGGGAAGTAATAGAAACAGAATGAAATGTAATAGTACAAAGTGCAGAGCTGTGCATGCTGGGACTAATAACATGAATTTCTGCTTGAAGCTTGGGCCTCATTGCTTGGAAATGACTGAACAGGAGAAAAACTTGTTTCTGCTCATCTGTCACAGGGGGATGTGAGCTGCCAGCTCTGAGAAAGGCAACATCTTCCCACTAGGAATGGGTCAGCGTGGGTTGTATGTCCCCAGCCAGATGTGACCACATCTGGGAGGATATCCCACCGCCCCTGCTGGAGGACAAGGACTGGGGGGAAAGGCTCAGAAGGGGCCATAGAGCCTGAGAGGAAGGGCTGAAGGGCTTGGCAGGTGTGATAGGAAAAAGCAATGGCCAAGAGAGGCAAGACTGCAGTGAAGGAAGGGGAACAAGAGAGAGAAACAAAGCTACTTAAGATAAAAGGACCAGCTTGGAACAAGAACAAGTGGAACATGGTGGCCATGAAAGCATTTAGAAAGTTGTAACAAGATATCTAATACAAGAGTTGTAACAATCTGAAAGAGCATCCTGAAGATGAGGGGAAGGAGGAAGCTGAAACTAGGCTTAACAAGAGATGGGCACACTCCTGATGTACTGTATGGGGTGGATGCTGGAGGTCTTTCCTCATCCTCTGGTCTTGCAGCTTGGGAAGGGGATGCGAAACGAGTGGCTGGGCAGGAGGTGGAAGATGTGGGCAGCCTTGTAGGCTTTCACGTTGGCCTCCCTGTTTCAAAATGCATACCCAAGGCACGGGCAGGATTAGCTGAAGCAGGAGGCAGAGCAAAGCCTTGATTTTCAAGTTGCAGGTGTGTCACTGATCAGCAGAGCTGGGGACACCATGGCTGGACAGGCAGGATGAAGCCCAACAGCGTTTCATCCTTTAGGAACAGGTCGGTGAAATAAGAGAGTGCCATTCTCCATCATCACCGGAGCCACCATTTAAACTCACTTGGATCACGGGGTAATTTTTCCACTCCGTTAAAGGTTTCTTTTGTAAGTGCCACTCCATGTCTCTTGATTTGATTTCCTTGTACCTTTTTTTTCATCCATTTTTAATAGGCTTCCAGATTTTTAATAGCTTTAGAGATTTCTTTTCTCCTTCATGTCTATGTTGTTGATTGTAAGACTGGCTTTTGGATCTCTCCTTTCTTTGATACCCTGCTTGCCTGGGCCGTCTTCGCACTTATCCTTTAAACAGATTCTCAATGTACTTGGTTTACTTCATTGAGCACTTTTTGAAAGCATTGCCTTTGCTTTTCCCCTCAGCTCTGTTATCTGAATACATCTTAGGTAATTAATCAGCTCCCATTGATCTGAACATAAATTTCCAGATTTTTCAGACATTCATTACATGTGCTGAATAGATGTGAGAGTGGCTGGATGAGAGAATTCATACCTGACAAACAGCCCATCCAGCTCTGAGCTGTTCCTTCTCCTCAAGCTCCGCTCCTCATTGAGGAGCTGGGTGGAGGAGTGACATTTTTCAGACAGCTGTGAGTGAGAAGTAAAAGTTCAGAATACAAATTCGCTCCCTGAAGGGCTCCTCTCCCCCCTTCCCCTGGATGATCAGCCATTTCTGAACTAAAACCACCAGGACCAGCTGGCCTGCTAGCTGCTGTTTATTACTAACCCATGTTCGGGTCCCAAAGCCCTCAGTGTGGCCATCAAGCTGGACTGGAGGATCTGCAGCTGCCATCTGCACAGAGGTGGGTTCTGCTGGGGGCACCAGTCACCTTCTTTCACCCCGAATCCAGCCAGTCCCTGGGGACCACCCTGTGGCTCCTTGTCTGTGCCCAGAGAAGACCCGGGGACAGGTGGCAAAAGCTTGTGTTAGGTCCCAGCTAGAGTCCAGTTGCAGAGGCAGGAGAAATCATGCAGTATCTTTGTCCCTCTGAGTCCACTGACATGGGGGAACAGCCTGTAAATGAAATATTTTAAAAATATGATTTATTGTATCATCAAAGAAAGTTTGCAGCCACGTAGCAAAGCCATACTACAGAGCATTAACACAAGGGGCTGAATAATGCTCCATGTAAGCCCATTATTCCCTCAATGCAGGTTTTTTATCCAGTTATAACACATTGATAATATTATCCCCCCCTTTCCCTATCTTCAGCCCTCCTGGAGGTGCAGGACTGCAGCTCTCGCACACCTCGGCTGCGTGCTGCCGTCTTTAACCTCCCCGTGACTGCCCGCCCCAGTGGCACAGGGTCCTGGGTCCGCTGGAGCCACCCCTGTGTCACTGGCACTTCACAGAGCAGCCCCACAGCAATGAATGCTCTGCATTAGGGGAACATTTCCTGCATATTTAAAGAGCTTTAAGTCCTCTGTGCATGTACCTCATTGTGTTTCACTGCCAAAAATGCCATTAATGGGTTTGCTACTGCAACATGGGGCAGAGATAGCGCTGCCTCGCTTTGCATGTTTTATGGACTCTCATGCTGCAAATGGTGAGGAAAGTATTGTTAAAGTGGAATTGCACATCTTCCTGAGTGGGCAGGAATGACAAAGGCCACAGGTGGGGTACGGATCAGATAAATTGTATGTAGCATCTCATCCTCATCTCCCTGGCAAATCAAAGTGGAAAGTGTTTGTAAGGCAAAGAGCTCAATTTAATCAACTCTCCCTCTCTCTGCATATATTTATTGTATATGAGCTAGTTTATCCCTCTGCCTTGGTTTCAGCAGGGATATTTTCAGAGTAAGCTGCAAACCAGCATGAATCAGGTTTCCTGAAACTAGGTCTGAATATTTAAAAAAAAAAAAAAAATCCTTCTGTTATGAAAATACATCTTGGCAACAAAAGGAACAAAGCCACACCACATCGCTCCAGGATGGCCAGTACCAGGTCTCAGAAGGACCATGTTTTTCAGTGTTTAGCTTTATTATGAGCTATATCACTTATTCATCCTCTCTTGATCCTTTTTTTTTTTTTTTTTCTGTAAGCATTGAGTTTGCTTGTGCAGTACAACAGTTTATCAGAAATCACTGTTGGAAATTGATTTCCAGTTGCCAAGGACAAAGGTATTTTTATTTTAGTCAAATATTCTGTTCCATTAATTCAGTCAGCTCACCCACAAAGTTTAAAAAAAATTGTGATTTTGGTCTCACAACTGCTCCAAAGGATGTGCAAATGAATATGATTTGCCAGTCTTCCTGCAGCTGCTTTTTGAAATGGTCTGCGCTTGGTGTCTGCATGAGAGTGATTTAATATTTAAGGGGAGTGAAGAGGATTTGAAGAATCTTACAGCTGAGGAAGTCTGTGAAAAATCTCTTCTCCGGTTTAAAATGGATCAGAAATGTGGATACTGTTTATTGCTGTGGACACAGTTTTCTCAGTTATCAGACTTGAAGACAGTCTAGGAAAAATCTCTTTTCATTTTGTAGCATGGATTTGATCCTGCAAGATCCTAAACAACCCGGAAAAGGCTCTGCAGACAAGGAGATGGTTCACATGCATGGCAGAGAGCACTACTTTCCTTGCATTGGGGTGCAGAGATCACACAGTTCAACATGCAAAACAAGGTGCAAGCTTGGGAAGATGCTTTTCAGGCCTTTCCGGGCAGGTGGAGGGGTAAGCACCCTGCTCAACCATGCTGGGGTGTCCTGCCCACATCCCAGCCCTCCCTGCTGCTCTGGCTCAGCAGATGTGCCCACTCTTATTCTCTGGTCTCCATGTCTCCTAATAAGCTTAGCAAAAGCCCCCACTGCATATGGTCAGATTGCAGTTCTTGAATACCTGTAGCATGGGCACATCAAACCCAATTTCCTGCAATACAAAGCCCTGCACTGCTCCCCAATGAGGGCTATTTTCCTGCCAAATTGCATCTTTCAAACCACAGCCAATTCAGCTGTAGAGCTGCCAAGAAAAAAAGGTCAGAAGGATTTAAAAAAAAAAAAAAAAAAAAAAAAAAAGATTTTCTCCTCTTTCCTGTATTCAAAAGAAGCTCTCCTAATTCTGCTCAAACTTTCAAAACAAGGGAGAAATCACTGTGGGGTAGGTGCAGATTATAAGCAATTTCAGCCCAAAGGACAACATTCTGCAAACCTATGGGAAAATAACAATTTCTAACAGGGCCAGGGCTGGAAGCACTTTATGAAACAGCGGTTTATGAAGAGTTGCTCCAGTGAAACCAGCGGAGTCGTGCAAGGGGGAGCAGCACTGGGACATTCCTTACTGCAGTCATCATTGCTCCCTGCACAATATTTTGCACACGTCAGTTTTGTTTGAAAGACTCTACCATGAGCACCTGCTAAGCAACAATCTTTATGAGATAAGCATGCAGCAAATGGGGAGATGGGAAAAGCATCTCTCCTTTTCTAGATGGGAGAAAAAGGCTGGTCTGGACGGTGATTTGAGCAAACAATAAAATATGTAGAAAGAGCAGAGTAATGGAAGATTTTAAGTACCCAGGCAGAGAGTGGAGGACATTAGGGAGAGAATGCTAGCTGGAAGCTTGTTTATGGGATTGGAATAAGATTGCATTTCAACTTACTACGTGTATCAGCTGAAAAGGAAGAGAGCTACGTGACTTGTATTAAGTGTTGCGCTACATGGAAGGTGACTGAAGACAAGGGAAAATATTCTGCCAAACCCCCATGTCCCTGGCGACAGGCTTCGGCTAAAGGGAGATTTTGGAGCAGGAAACTTGGAGAACTTGCAGTGGCTGCTGACAGGTGCTCTAATAGCCAGCACGAAAGTTTAGGGGCTGATGAAATCAGATGTAAAAAGTTTTACAATCCAAAGTGCTCAAGCAGATATAAACACCCAATCCAGACAGATCATGCTGGTGCGAAGGCAGCTCTGGGGTTCGGGGCAGATGAGGTACGAGCCTCTGCACACAGTAAATGTGAAAGTTATTGCTGGCTAAGGTGGGGGAAAAACACACATGCACACACACAAAAAAAAAACACCTTGTGGAAACCACTGAAGGCCCTGCCTAGACAGCTCTGGCAACACAGTGTGAGATGACAGGAGCAGCGAGGTGGTGGAGGAATCCAGGGAAAGGGGTGCGAGGGGAGATCGGCGCTGCTGCCTGGGATTCGCTGCTGCAAGCTTGGTTTTTTAGATGCAAGATTTAGAAGCTCACCTGCCAGAGGCAGGGATTCATTTTGCAGAGGAAGGAGCCTGGGTAAGCGGAGAATAAAACATTAAAATGCTTTACCACGGTGCTTGAGCAGATAATTAGGCAATTAGTAGTATTAAAGAATGACAAAGCACCTGGCCTTGCTGAAGGACATTGCTGGGTCCTGAGGCCAACAGCAACGGGGAGAGAGGAGCTGCCAACTCTGGGAGCCTCTTGGAGGGCTCCCTACAAGCATTTTGGTACTTACTGTGCCTAGGGCTGGTGCCTGCCATCCGGAGCTGGTTTGATGGAGGCAGCAAGGGTGGGTGGGAACAATCTCAGTGTAGAACATCCACATGTGCTTGCTTCAAAGCTGGGAAACAAAGACTTCTCCCAGCCACTCTTGGGTGAGGTCTGCAGAGCCTTCTCTTGGGGCTTCTCTGTTCTCCAGACTCCTGCTGTTATGAGTTGGGGGAGGAGATAACAGGGGTTTTGCAGCAGGGGGCTGGGAGCTGGGAAAGGGCCTCCCAGCAAGGAGGTCTCCAGCAGTGTGACCCTCCTGGACCGTGTTTGCTTGCATTTCTTTGGGCTTGGAACCAGATATCTTTAAGGTCCCTTCCAATCCAAAGCATTCTGTGAGTCTATGATTCTTTCTTGCCCCCTTTCTTAGCACAGCTTAGCTCACAAATTTTGTTTACTTTTTGACTGCTCCTGCACTCTAAGCAGATGTTTTCATTGCATTTTCACAGTGACAATGAGCTTTTATTGAGCAGTTACAGTCAATTTAGAACCCATTAATGGCTGTGAATAGTTCAGATTGTCCCTTCCAATTTCCATTACTTTGCCTTTTATGCACTAAATTTGTTCAGCTACTACACTGCCCCATCATGGAACTTGTGGCATTTCCTAAATGAGCTTTCAAGACTTGATCACTACGTATTGTTTCATATTTATCCACAAATTTTCTTTTCACTGCCCATGCATTAAAGTGAATGCTCAGGCATCTGGGCTATTAATAAATGCACTTGATAACAATGGTCCTCGTGTGAACCATCAAGACACTGCAGTATTAATAGCCTTTTCTTTTGCAAAAAGACTATTTATTATTACCCTTTTCCTTTTTTCAGGCTGGATCTGATCAAATTGTTCATTGTGAGTAATCTCTTTGGAGAATAAAGTTCTTATTTCTCTATGAAAATCATTCATTATTTCATCCTGTGAGCTTTATGCAAAGAAACTCAGCCTTTTGCTTTCACTATTTGCTCCTTATTACTCACTGTTGAGTCTTGGTTCACCTTTATGCTTCTGTGTGGCTCCTCCTATGTAACTGGGTGATGGAACAGTTAAGCAATGAGTGACCGGGTGCCAGTACCCAATATTATATTTCTTCAGTGATTGAATCAGCCTTTTAGCAGAGCTGTGAAGCTCTAGAGACCTGTGAACTCTTTCTTGAAAGACCAACACCTGTCTACTCATCATGAAAAGCCAGCATGATGACTCTACTGGCAAGTGCGTGGCTGCTCTTAGCTTAGCACAGAAAAACCTTTAGGTTTTCCAAACCACAGCAGCAGTCAACTCTCTTAGGCCTGAAAGCCTGTTGGGAAATCTTTTGTTTGCAAGCACTGGGTAGAGCACAATGTTCCAGGGTGAGATTCAACACATGCAAGAGGCCAAAGGTGTTGGTGAGGGCAGGGCAGTGCCCAGACTTGCAGCTTGTCCCCCCCTTCGGATGAGTTTATCCTGTGGTCTTTTTTGTGTGTGTGCATTTGAAAGCACATCTACAGGGGCCTGGGAGCAACTCTGCAGGTCTCTAACCAGCTGCAAAGCTAGGGGAGCCCAGAGGAGTGCATCCTGCCTGATGTGGGAGAAGACATTCTTGTATAGGGAAAGTTTTAGCCTGATGTTATCTGAAGCAGTGAGATACAAGGAGCAATACAGGCTGTCACTGGAGTGACATCATTCCCTCAAGGTTCATGAAGACGGGTTGGGAACCAGTTCTGCCATGTTCCCCACTTCCCACAGCCTGGGCAGAACCAAGAGAACTTGACACCTTCGGGCATTCAGACTCTGAGGTCAAAACCTCAGAGTTACCACCCAGAAGTCAGCATCTCTTTCTACACCTTTCCATAATACTCACCCCGTAACCTACCCAACAGATCAGTCACCCTGTTTGCCTGCTCGTTGGTAAAGCCCATCTACTACTTCTTCTACATTATCTCTGCTGGCTATTGAGCATACTTTATGCAAAGGGTTTGGAGAAAGCAATCTGCATGTGAGGGGACCTGACAGCTCTCTGTCTGTTACAGTTCGTTTCTTTACATGTTTTAATGTAGAGCACAGGTTGGTAGGGAATTTATTTGCAGTCGATGAACTATAATTTCCCAAACTGCCAAGACAGGAAAGGTTAACTTAAGAGCATCTTGTATTTACTTGAATTGTTGCTGTCTGAGACCACACAGGAGCAAAGACAAATAAAGAAATACCCTTAATTAACTGCAGGTTAAGCATTGGGCTTATGGGATCAAATTCCTGTGGCTTTCCAGCTCACACTCCTGTAAATTATATAACTCTTTGCGCAAGGATGTTAGTTTGGGATGATCAGCATCTTGAGCTGAAGTGCCCTTAGGCTCCCAAACCTGACCATTTTGACCATAGTTCTCACAAAGCCAATAAGCATGTCCGTGTTGATTCAGCAACAGCAAGGCTCAGCGCTTGTGTCCCTAAATTATAAGGCGAGTCGGCACCTGTGAAAAACTAAGGAAAATCCCCTCGTGATTCCAGTGGGAATTAATCTGAACACTGATTAGCCAGCATCCTCCCATGTAGATTCACCGATCAAAAATATGTCACAACTAATTTAAGATGTGTATCATCAACATCATTGTTATTATTATTTTGATTGCGCCCAGGAATTTGCTTGGTAGACTGCACCTCTGAATCTCATTGCTTAACAGTAAAACAGGAAAATAAAATAGGGAGTAGAGACAGAGGAGGGAGTACAAGCAAACAGGCTGACTCTGTGGGTAGCTGTGATAGATGGTGGCTACAGCACACCCTCAGCCATGGGTTGCTGACTGGGTAAAGGAAAGTCTCTGGGGTGGATTTGCAGAATGGCAGCGAGGTGGTTTTGAGGATATGTATGAAGATGACTATCTAGAGCAGACATCTCCAGCAGATCAGGTGAATTGTGCTCAGCTTCCTTTCTCTTGTTGCCAGCCAACGATGCTCACTATGGCCTGCTGAGCATCTCCCTGGGAAATGGGATGGATCTCTGGCCAGGAAGTCTGAGGCAGGGAACTTTCTGACTAACATCATGCAAGAGCAAGTGTGGAGCCAGGGGAAAGTCAGGAGAACAAGGAGAGGAGGCAAGATTTCATGCAGAAGAGCATGGTCCCCCATAACCTACAACTTTCCCTCCCTTCAAACCCCAGCCTCTGGCACAGCCCTCAGTGCCAGCCTGTCCTGGATCTCCCTGCAGAGGAAGTTCTCATCCAGGCCTGGGAGTCAGGTGCAATAGTGAATTTTGAAAGATTAAACTTGTGGAGTCCACTTTCCTCTGGGTTTGAAGCCACCTGCTTGTGATAAAAAGGCTTTATACAGTGCTGCAGTCCTTGCTCTTTCATGGGTACTAAATGCAAATGCATCATTTTAGAACACAACAACAAAAAAAACAAAGCCAAGAGCGAACAGGATTGTTATTTAAAGAATTTAATTCTCATTTTGAGGTAGGTGTAAGCCTAAATTTTCTGTTACGTAACAAAATGCATTTAAAAGCAGTTCCTTTTGAAAATACACTATTGGACTTTGAAATTACTGGGATAAGGCAGCCTAAGTCTGTGAATGCTCCACATTCACAGGAAGCACAACAGCAGCTTTTGATGAGGACATGAATTTGTTATGACAGGCTAATTTTACAAATCCGTGGCTGCCTTATGGCAGAATTATAAAGATATATACTAAGAAAGCAAAGCCCAAGAACCAAGAAATGTATTGTGTCACTAGTGAGGAAATGTTCTCGCAGACTCAACTCCCACAGGTCAGCTCAAGGCAGTATCCAGCCACCTTTGATAGCTCAGGGCGCAAAATATTTTGTGCACTGTGCATGTTTAGACTGATTGGGACTTCAGCTGTTTGATACGTGGCTGTGTGTCTGCACAGGGCGATATGAGCTGCTCCATGTAAATAGCAAATAGATCTTTGGGGAAAGAGCAAGGAGAAGGAAAAAATCAATCTGCCAACCCCCAAATAAAATCTTAAACAATAGAAATTCTGCCTAGAACCTTCCTGCAGCCTTGCTGTGCCTGAGTGGAGCTGACATTGTGAGTTAGCATCAGAGGAGCGTAAGTGGTCTCCTAGAAATAATCTCAATGCAGATATCCTCACTAATGCTCTGCTGGGAAGGGGCGGGAAGGCTTTTCTGGATGAGGTTGGGAGAGGTGTCTGCCATCGAGCCTACAGATGAAGGAAATAAAGGGGCAGCCTGGAAACACTGGGAGAAAACTGTCTGCCTGGAGAAACTGAGAGAAGGAAACCAAATCAAAGGGTCCCTGGTGGCATGGAGTGACAGCCTTGGCCAGCCTCACAAGGGGACACGGGCAGCAGAAAGGTAGAGAGCATGCAGGAGAGAGGAGAGGTTGTATGGAGATGACCTTACGGAGTGCTTCTTGCTCCCATGAAGATTTTGTGACCAGTGGTGCATCAAAGTGGTTGCTGCAAAGGTGAGCAGAGCTTGTGGGTTTAAAGAAACCCATGGTGGACAGGTTCCAAGCTGCACTCAGCTCCTTGCCACTAATTTTGTGCAGTGCCCTACAATCGAGTGGCCTGAGCAGCCCAGTTTGTGCTGCTGACAGAAGCTGTACAGCTCAAATGGTGGCTGAGGGAGCTATTACAGCACGCTCACATCTCAGTGACACTGTGTAAATCTCTCCAGCCTGTCACTGATGGAAAGGCCTGTGTGACAGGTGTCACCCATAAATCCCATTTAAATACATCCATTACAGCACGCTGTATCACTCACAATCACCCATGAAATGTCTCTTTGGAGTCAAGAATCAGACAGGGATGATTTAGGAATGTTCCACTCATGCCATGGGCTTAGCTGGGTTGTGTAGCTGTTAGGATGCCGGGCCTGATGTGGGCCCAGAAGTGAGGAGGGAGAGAAGAGCAGCCCCACTCGCGGCTCTCCAGCAGCATTTCCCTGCACGGCTGGAGCTGCTGCAAAACCAGACTTTAAAACTGACCCCAGACACTTCAAAACCCAGTTCCCTTGAGAATACGTGTGAGATTACCACGGGTGCCTCACATCAAAGACTCTGCCAGACCCGCCTCTCACTTTTGGTCATGATTTCCACCTTCACAAGTGGAGTGCAAGCCGCTTCCCACACACACCCAGGCAAATGCACACTGATTTTTGCACAAGACACAGACAGAAGGAGGCCTTCTGCCACTCAGCAAGGGGGTTCTCTTGTTTCTCCTGCAAAAGGAGCAGGCAGTTTGAGACATCAGCCTGCTCCAAATGGGAAAACTTGGTAAGGGTGTCTGCATTCAATTCAGAATAACATGAGAAAATGGGGCAGTTCAAACAGGGAAACGTTCTCTGGGAGACGTCAGTGACAGCTGTTACTTACGGCTTTGCCAGACAGGAGTCATGCTGACACAAGGGGCTGGGAGACACCCCAGCTGAGTGACTTCTTTAGGTAGGGATGGGTAAAAGCAGCAGAGAAGAGGTGGCCGCATGTCCTGTCTCTGAGCATGTCTGGCAGCAGCAGGTTCAAAGGAAGGAGAGCAGAGACCAGCCCCAGACAGGCAGCGTCCTCCTGGCCCTGATGGGACCTCCTGCCCTGCACACCCCACTGGGGCTTGGCCCAGGCTCCAGAACTTCACTGTAATCCGCAGAAATGTCCCATCCCTTTTAGAAACCTTCTAGCATTATGGCCTCAATGACATCCCTGGCACTGAGATAAAATACAGGAGAGCACCTGGCCCTGAACTGGAATCGCAGGTTCAAGCAGCAGCAAAAGGTGTCCAGCATGGGTGTGAGACCCATGGGTTCAGCTCAGCCTTAATTTGACAGAAAGGCCACTCGGGAGGATCAGCTCCCACCACTTCTCTGTGGAGCCCAGGAGGAGTTGCTGGAAGGGGACAAGATTGCTCAGCCCACAGCGGGAGGAGACGGGAGGGGATGTCAGGCAGGCATCCAAGGAGACAGCATGGGCAAAGTTAGGAGCAGGAGCCTTGCTGCTTTTAATGAGGAGGGTGGCTATGTCCCAGCAGCTGTTCGCACATGAGACCAAGGACTTGATAATTATCTCTCACTGGAATAAGGAGATTTCCTGTGTTCTGGCAGGGAAGGTAGCACTGGGCAGCTCTGTGTCCAGTTTAGGCATCCCAGGGGGCAGCCATAAGTATCTCTCTCCTGCACCCCAGTGGAGGGGCAGTCCTGTCCTCAAAGCTGCCAGGAGGATTTGACTGCAGCCCATGGATTAAGCTGGTGTTCTAGGTCATCCTCAGCCCCCATTCTGCACCCAGTCGGCTCCCCACAGGGACTTGTGCTGGGCACTTTCCAGAAGAACAATACATGCTGAGGATGGTGTTCTTTGCAGGGCACACATCTGCAGGAGCTGGTATTCGGCAAGGGGAACATTTTCTGACACTGCACCCAAAGGTTATCAGTTCATCCATTAAATATGGAAAAAAGGGTTGCTCTCTCCATGTAGCAAAAAGTTTGGTACCAGCACCAGCGGATTTGACAAAAGATTTAATTTTGGAAATATAATCTTTAGCTGGAGGAAAAAAAAAAAAAAGTTTCTCAGAAGAAATGCCATTCCCTTTAGTTTCATCAGCAATGCAAACTGAGATGGTAATCATGGCATACTGATAGCATTTCAGCTCGCTTTTATTAAAATTCTAACTCTGACTCTATAGGTAGCAGGTAAGTGTAGAATATGATCTTCCCAGCTTAAAACCTGTAAGAATATCGGCTCATCTGCTGCCAAAAACTGAACAGTAAGGATCTTTTCAATATGCTTTCCAAGCAAGTTATGGATGATAGATGATCCCTCTTTTTTCCGCTTTAATTAAAGGAGGTTGGTTTGATTAGCAGGGACCAAAACCTGGGCTGGTTCCCTGCCCATGTGTAGCCCCATGGCCTGCAGTGCCAAGGTGGCAGCAGTGCGGGTGGGAGTGCCTCCTCCTGACGGGAATACCTCATGGTGAGCTCACACACAGAGCTGACAACAGCCTAGGCCCAATAGTCAAATCTCCATGGAAAATGTCCCGCAAAAGTTTTTGCTCCAAGATGTTGAAAATCCTCCTCAGATTGGCTTCAAAAGGCTGGTGGTGAGTCCAGGCTTTCACCAAGTGGCCTTGCTCCTGGTACAGGGTGGACAGAGGAGTCTGAGTACACGACCATGCCTCTGGGAGCATCTTTCCTCTCTCTCTTCTATTCAGCACCAGAGGCTGGTAGAAAATCCTTCCTATTATGGACTTTTTTCCTATAGACACACAGAAAGTGCTTGGTAAGGAGACCCTGAGGAGATGGCAGTAAGGAATGAATCAGGCAGAAGAGAGCAGTGGCTTGGGACAGCAATGCTCTGGTGGGAGCTTGTCCTTGGCTCCTTGTCCCTCTGCCTCCCACGGGTGCAAGCTGTACACCACAGGCACTCCATGGCAGTGGTATTGTTGTGGGCATCTGCCTAAAGCAGGGTAAAAGCTATTCTGGGATCAAAAAAAAACCAAATGTATTGGAAAAATAAACAGGATTTTCAGAAGTGAGTAATAGAAGGGATAATCACAAATCAGATGGTAACAGTGCGTGTTTCTCTCATGACACAGTGAGCCAGCCCTCAGGGACTTCTCCCATCCATATGCTGCTTGTTGACTTTCCTGTTTGCTCTTCAGTGCATTTGCAAACCTGCAAGGGAGATACTGGTCTTGCCAGATGCAATTTCCTTATATTTTACAGGCCTAGGACCAGACCCTGATCCAGGTTTTGGAGTTTTCTGTACACTGCGAAGCCAAAGGACACAGCAGAATTTGTTGTCCTAGAATCCAGACTTTGCCTATTAGGTACCAAAGGAACGAGTCCAGGGCAGAGATGAGCAGGCATCTCCATGAGCTGGCCCTGAATCAGGCACCCGGGACGTGATCACACAAGGCACTGTGAAGTATTGCCAGTTAGCAAAGTGTGCAATGTGATGATAGGAGCCCCAAACAGAAGGGTTAGGTGGGACCTCACACAGCCAATCGCGAACAGGGTCAGCTTCACACATGATCCTTCTGGCAGGAGCCCACCTAACCCATTTCCTTCAAAATTCAGCAAGAAACATCATCTCCCTCTGCCCCCGCTGGGTGATCTATCTCCCGCAGTGCCTCACTCCCCATGGAGCCATTTTCCCGATACCTTCTCTGCCTTTCTGACCCTTCCCAGCGTGAGTGAGGCCTCTCCGCCACAGGCATGGAGAACAGGTGGTTACTTTCCTGGCTGCACTCTTTTCCTACTTGAGGGCATTTCCCTTTTTTTTTTTTCCGTTTAGATAGGTGTACTCAGCTGCAGGTTTGTGGCTGACCAACATTCCAGGGAACAGGAGGAGGTGGTCTAAAACGTAGTAGAGAAAACCTCAGTGAGAATCCCATTCCTTCTTCAGGATTACGTTCCCATGCGGATGACAAGCCTGTAAGTGCTGACTGGTAGGCGTAATTGGCACTGCCTGCTTAAAATGCTTTTAATTACAACACTGAGATTATGATTTTACAAAACAATACCATTTTGCTTATCTGAAAGCTAAGTATTTGTTATTCTCTAACTGCCAAGTATTAGCCAAGCACAAGCACAGCCCTTGGGTTTCTCTCAAAGCGATTGGATGATGTTCTACCAATAGAGAGGACCAGGGCCAACGCTGCAGCTTTATGCTGTCTAAATCTTGAGTGTTTTCTTTTTTTTTTCTCTGGTGCAAACACACCCACTTGCACACCTCGAAGGGCTCCTCTCCGTGCAGGTCAGGAAATACAGTTTCCTAGCAAGCAGCCAACCTGCGCTCACATGGCTGACAGCTGGGCCAGCCTAGAAAGCGAAGAGGTGCAGAGTCAGCGGAGCAAGCAAGGCACGTCGCCTGGCAAAGCCACCCAAACAGGCACAGGTCGCTGGCAGAGCCCTGCAGTTCCTGCCCTTCACCGCCAAAGCTGGCTTATTTCCTTCTTTCAATGCATGTCAGACCGTTGCCGACCCAGAATCACAGGAGACAGTAAGATCACCACCACTTAGAAGAGGACTTTCTCTCCCCCGTAGTTATATGACTCCTGTGTAAAATATTTTGAGAGGAGAACAATTAGCACATGATTTTATGGATGGCAGTCTCTGATTTCAGAGAGGGAGGGACTGGGAAAAAGAAGAGTTTACATTTGTGAGACTTCTGTGTGGGGGTTGGAAAAACATGTGCTTTGCAAATTCCTCTTATTATGTTCAGTGAAATAAGCACTTAGCCTCTTTGGCATCTGACAAGAAACGTTCTGTCAGGAAGCCATGGATGTATTTTCTGCCTCTGTAACACACAAATACACACAGATGTAAAGCAGGAGATTTTTTGCAGCATTTTGTTGTTTCACTTCTGTGTTTTGGAGCAGAGATGATACATCATCTTTTTTTCTTCTGCCGTTTAGGTACCAACCAGCTACCAACTCTGGGAGATTAGATCTACAGCCAATACGTATTGAGAAGACATCAACCTCTTGTGAGAGTGACCTAAATTACTGCTAATTGTAGTGGCAGGACTAAATAGCTGTCCTCAGTGTGTTTACAATGGTAGCAACAAACAGTTTGTTCTCAAGATAATGACAAACCGCTTGTATTTGGTCTACAAAAGAACTGTTTATTCCCTAAATACCTGCACCAGGAACTGATTTGTGAAAGAAAAACAGAATGTCTTCGTGAGCAATGCCCTGCCTGTGGCTGCCCTCCCATCAAAACTGGAAACAGATTCAGGATTCAGCCAGGGAACGGGGGCGTGGAGCAAGCCCTGGCCGGGTCACAGATGCTAACATGCAGCCTCTGGGCTCCTCAGTGGTTGCCAGCACTGCCACAGATTTCTCGGGGACTGTTCAGCACTGAAGCCTGCTTGATCCCAAGGTTCAGCTGTCACTGAGATGCTGGCATCCCAGTGCTGGAGGCAAGGTAGAAACCACTGCCTTCCGAGCAGTGCGTGGCTTACAGCTCCAAGAGCTTCTGAAAAATCTTGTAAAATGCAAGTGGGTGTCCACTGACTCAAGAACCTCACAGAGCCAGCTGGAAAGGCTGATGCGTCTCAACCTAACGAGTACAACTGATCTGGAAACTCAACTTCTATCCTGTAGTCAAGACATGAATAAAATCAAATGTTATTTTTTTAGACCATTCCTAAAGATGTCTCTTTCAGTAGTCAGTGTGATTCCTTGGTTTTGAAGGTAGTTTGTGGCCCAGATCCTGCCCTGGGTGAAAGCTCCAGTCTGTGCCCACATCTCACCTTTCCTAGGCTGTTATCGAGCAGAAGAAAACCAGCTGACAGAGAGAATGATTTTCTGGACTGGAGTCCCTTAGGCCTGTAATTCTTAATGCAGACTCAAAAGTGAATTCGCTGCCAGACATCTCTGTGTATCTCTCAGACATGTATCAGAGACTGAGCAATTTATTGCAGCAGCGAAAATACATCTGCTCTGATTAGATGGAATAAAATAATGCCACAGAGAAGGAAGTGAGTACTGAAAATCTTCAGCAATGTGGTTTTCAGTCCCCTGCTCCCCTGTACAAATCCACATGTGGGTACAAACTCCACTGCACTCAGCATGCAGATGAACTCCAGTTCTTCTCTCCCAACGTGTGAGACCCCACAGGGGCAGATGTTTTAAGGCCATGTCTGTATGTGGGGCCACCTGGCAGGTGAGCAGAGCTGGGGGCTGCCAGCTTCCAAATACCCTGGCAATCCTTTGTCCCACCCTGAATGACATTGTCATTCTTAGGATCTTCCTTACCCACAGGGGCATTCAGTAGATATCTCTGGGATGACCAAAAAAAAAATCCTCTTTTGCAGGAGAGAGCTTTCCTCTTCTCCGTTCTGCTGGTCTATAAACACCCTTCACCGGGCTGTTCAGGTGCATTTCCTTCAAAAGCAGCAAAACTTCAGTCCGAATAACCACCCTTAGGGTCCTGACGGACCCCCCTCTACTCCTGTGCTCCTGATCAGGAAAAGCTGAGCCTGTTCTCATCCTGCTGGGACTGGATTTCCAAAGCAGACTGCCCAGACCTTTGCAGCCTTCCAGCAGAGCTACTGCAGTGGCTAGGTCTCCAGCACATAGCCCTGTAATGAGCAGTCAATTTGCATTTAGGGTCCGTGCTTTCTGTTCTTGGCTTCTATGAGAAATTTGGGTGCCTTGAATACAAAAACCTTGCAAGTGCATAGTTTGTATTATGCAGAAGCACACGGCAGTGGTAGGACCAGCTGAGCTGATTTCTTTCCCAAACCTGGCTTCCACTGTGCTCACAGAAGCCCTTGAACTAGTGTCACTAGCAGGGGCCTGCTGGCCTTGCAGACCCAACGCTTCCAGAATTTGCGCGGTTTTGCGCTCTGTGATTGGATCTCTTTATCTCTCCGGCACTTAGTTGCAGCCAGAAGCATTTTGTAGGTAAAAAAAAAAAAAAAAAAAAAGCAAGCAAGCAGGAAGGAAATGAAGGCATCACTGGGGGGCTGGGCTGGCTGAGCATGGCGGCAGCATGCCCACAGCCGATGGCTCTCCAGGGCTTGCTTAGATGTGTTGCTCAAGTCCCTGGGACACTACAGCTGTGGGCTTTCAACAAATGGTTTATTTGAAAAATAAATGCGTTCCTTGCATTTTTTTCCAGTACAAAAACCAAACACTTTTGCCTATCTCTATCCAGTCCCGTGTGCTCTGGCAATGACTTCTAGTGGTGCTTCACCCTGAGAAAGCAGGTGGGGTTAAATCTGAAATTTAGAGTCAGATTATGTAGAGGGCAGTTCTGACATTTGTGGAGGAGAAAGCACAGGCCCTTGTGCTCTTACTGCCTCTGGAGCATCTTCAGCTTGAAATTTCCAGTGGCTGCTGCATTCTCTGGCAGACCAGACAGAAGGACAGATAACATAATATGGCACAGTGCATTGTCTGCTGGTCAGGAGTAGGAGGAATTGATTTCTGACTAATAAAGAAAATTCATTACCCAGACTGAATGAGTCACAAGGAAATGAAGGCTGCTCTGAGGAGGGAGGATGGACACATGTACCCTGTTATTTCAGGCTTGCTTGGTTGCAGAAAAGGTCTGCCTTGGCCAGTGTCCTGCAGCATGCCTGCAGCTTGGTGACTGCAGCTGCTCTCCGGGAGGGACAGGGCTTCAGAGCAGCACAGCTTGTGCTCCCTTCAGCAAACTCTTACCCTCACACATCCCCATCCCTCTGCAAGAGCTGAAGGAAAGGTTTGGCTGATGCCAAGCAGAGCCAGCACGCACATGGAGGGTGGGTGAGAGGATGCAAATCCTCAGGAGCACAGAGGTGCTGGAGAAATGGTGCCTACTGCTGTGCTGCAGGGTGGGCTGGGCTTTGCAGCAAGGCAGCCCTCGGCTCTGCACTCAGGTACATGAGATCAGGTCATGATCTCACCCATGGGATCTCATGATGGGTTGCCATCAGGCCCAGATTTTGTCCCAGGTGAAGTTTTACATCCCCAACAGCCTTGCTTGATGATGCTGCAGTGTGCACCATGGACTTGGTGGCTGCAGCATGGAGACATCTGCATTGTCCGGATTAACCTGCAGTGCTATCTGGCCTGCGCAGACCAGAGGGTTCCTCCATGCTACAGCTCTGCAGGTCTCCTGGAGCAGGAGCATTTGTTGTGCTCGTGGGGCAGTGGTATTACCTCCCTCTCAGGCAGGAGAAGCAGAGCACTGTCGAGGGGTTGTGGGATTTTTTGGCCAGCAGCCTCCTTTGCATCATGTTGAAACCTCTCTCCCTGAAGGCATGTTCCACATCTCTCACTGCTATTTGTGTCAGGACTGGGATAGCATCTCCTGTGGCAGGCAACAGCATCTTCTTAGTTAAAAGCCTCCCTCTTCAGACTTACAGCTGTCAATTAATCCCACATTTTGCTGTACAGACTAGCTGGTGGGCAGCAACATTTCCTGCTGCAGTGCAAATTTGTTGTGAATACGGGCTGGGGAGGGAACAGCATTAATATTTGACAGCAGCTAGTGCTGAGGGAGCCTTTGCACTTCACAACCCCAGGACCCACAGGGGTTTCTCCAGCTTGCAGGAGTTTAACAGCATTTACACGGGCTTCTGCCACAGACAGCCCTCCTGGGGCTGCTGCTGCCCAGGCGTGCTTTTGCCATCCACTGCTCAGCCTTGTCCTCTAGATCAGAGTTTGGGATGCTGGAAGAATGAAAGCGTCTGATGCAATTGGCTGCTTCCCTTTTGCCCCTTGATTTAAAATTGTTTGTTGCTGGCCACATTGCCTCTCTCTCTGAGGCAACTGCTGATGTGTCTCCAGCTTGAAGGAGAAACCAGCCCCTTCCCATTCCCAGCTTCTGGATTTTTGGAGTCTGAGACTGAAGCAATGGCAATTCTGCTGCCAGCAGAGATATCCGGGGTTTCATTCCAAAACCCATTATGAATGGCAGAATGTCTGGTTTAGCTTTCTGCAGGTTAAATTTCTCACATCTCAGCTTGATTTTTTTTTTTTTTTGTAATTTTCTGCAGTTTTGTATATTTGAAATAGGAAGGCTCTAAAACCAGTCTGTGCCTGAACGTTTCCCCTTTCAGTCTGGTCATCTTCCAGTAACAGGCACAATTTTCAAATCCTCGTGTATCTCGGCAGAGTTTTATAGAAAGACCTGTCCTGGTGAGTTTTGCAGAAGCCTGACACGTGAACATTTGTTTTACCATCTTCTGCATTACTTTGGATTGTTTTTTGGAAGAGAAAGTTTACTTGATATGCTGCCGTGACGAAACTCTCCCATTTAAGTCCATGATATCAGAGAGCCCAAGAAATATCTGTGGCCCTTTATAAGACCAGAAATAGAGGCTCCCCCATCCCCAAGACAAATGGATAAGAGGAATTGCAAGCAGTAAGAAAAGAACTGCACCTGTCTGCAGGTGCCCAGAAAATGGGTTTAGGTGCAGGCTGTTGTCCTTGTGGCTTCCTCACCAGTGGACTGAAGTAAAAATGGTTAAAATAAGAAGTACGCCATACTGAATGCATTTCACATTATGGCAATAACAAGGGACTGGGGCACTGCGAAGGGCCCTTGAGGATTCTGGGATGGGACTAGGGTAGATGGGAGCAGGGCTTGAATTCACATCAAGGTCAGGAGGTGTGCAGCAAAGGGGGGCGTGCCAAATTTCTCTTTTGCTGACAGGGTGAGAGCCACCATTCCTGTTGGTAAAACAGGGACCCGCAGGGCTGGGCAGCACCCAAGGTCTCAGCTGGGTAATGTTCTTCTTCCAAGGATATCGACTGCTGGAGATCTAGGTTTTCAAACCAAAGTGCTGCAACTGCCAATGGGAAATGGAAGACACATCCACGACTACCTATGGCGTCCGTGCAGGATCCCTGTGCTGTCTGGCCCTGAGCACGGAGCAGCCAGCAGGGAAACCACATCCCAGGGGGCCACTGGTGCATTTGGGTCAGTGAAGGTCACAGGTAGGGGCAGGTGAAGAAACTTGCTCTCAGTTTCTGGACGTGGAAAGAGAAGAGGAAAAAATGTAACAATGAAAATAGAGAGAAATCATCATGAGGAAAACTGAATGTTTTGTTTGGCCTAAAATAACATCCTCCACTTCATTTTTTTTGCTTCATTTTTACAATGTTTTGAATGAAACTGCATTAACTGCAAATCATAAAAGGAATATGTTTTGTATTTTTCAGAATTTCAAAAAGCTTTCATAGCCATAATGAGTCTGAATGCATTTCATGTTTTTAGATACCTGCAATTTTTTCACCCAGATAAGTGCTTCTCTAAATACCCTTCCCAGTAGTGCTGCTGACACAGTAGTATTAAACCCAAATGAAAATACACAAAATGCCCCTGCTAGCTGTATGAAACAGAGAGCTGCATCCAGAAAACACAGCGGGGCGAAGCAGAACCAGCCCTGAGCCCCCATGCGGTGCTTCCTCTGTGTGGGTCATTGTAGAGCACTGCTTGCCCCCAGCCCCTCCACCCACCAGCTCCAAAATGCCCCTTTTGCACATACCCCAGCTCCTTTAAACCATGCTTGACTCTGCCGTTCTCAGAGCAGAGGGGGGGAATGCAGGCAGGCTGTATTTGCCACATGGAAATCTTGTCCTTACATCAGCCTGGGGTGGGGGCTTCTGTGCCTCAGTTTTCCCCTGCGAGGAGCAGAGGAGGGGGCTTCAGCTGCCCAAGGAGCCTGGGGCAAGGTTTGCATTGGCAGAAGGAGGTTCCCTCCCATCATTCTCTTTCGCCAACACAGAAAATGCCTCCCCACCCAGGCCCGACACCGACACCACGTCACGCCCACAAGACGGGAGCCCGCGGGGCCGAGACGGTGCGTTCCAGACAGCAGCTGCCTCCTCCACCACCGCTCCTGAAAGAGATACCAGCACCTGAGGAAAGGCCCTGGGAGCTGAGCCACATATTTATTTCGTCTTCAGGAAGCGATAGGCCGCTGGCTGTAGCGTGAGCTTTGATAAGCCCAGGGATGCAGGCAGCCGGAAATTTGCTGAAGTCCCTGCCAGCAGCTGACACAGATGCTTTCTGGCGTGGCGGTGACTTTCATTGCATCGTATGTTTATCCACATGTCCCGCACATACTGATAGCCACAGCGATAGCCTGTGGCTCTGCCCTTGCAATCGAGGAGCATTCGAATCGCTGTGCCTGCACACAAGTTTTGTAAACAGTGGCAGACTGTTTTGCACAGGTCTCTCTGTATGGACCTTCCCAGTGTTGCTGGGGCCCGAGACATGGAGGGTATAGGTCAGATTCTATCTTTGCTTCACCTTTGCTTTTGCCGCAGGAAATGTGCTTACAGAGTGCCCACTGCTGAATGTGCTCTCATTGCCAAGCAGCCCCACCATGGTGCTCCTCCAGCCCCACACCATGAAGACAGATCAGCAGCAACCTTCTGGGCTCAGTATGATTTCTCCCACCACCCCAAGAGCAGGGCCACTTCTGCAGTCCGTCCAGGAGCAGTGCAAGCAGGAGGTGCAAGAAGGAGATGCACACAGGAGATGCTCTTTGTGACGGCTGACCGTAGTTTCCCAGGACTGCACAGCTGCAGAGTGGCACTTCATGTCTGTGCTTGGTGGCATCATGTTCTCCTGGAGCCAAGGCGTGCTCTGTCTCCGTATCAATTGCATGGCCAGCTTTGCTTTGTACCACTTATGAATTATTGCTAATCCCTGGGGCTGTTGTCAGAGCTTCTCCATGTCTTGTGGAGACATTGATTCACACACCAGTGCTTCCAGGCTTAATTAAACTCATGTTCCCTTCCTTACATCCCTTCTCTTCCACCTGCATGGAGGCAGTCGTCCAGCAAATGTGGTCATCCCATCTCCCCTGCTCCATGCATCCTTTGCTAGCTCTGTCCTCAGATTGCATAGAATTTCAGAAGGTTCCATCCCTCCCTGAAATGGTTCTATGGTCTTGCTTTGTCTGAAGGCTGGTGTTCTCAAGTCCGTCCACCTCTGGTCCCCTGTACCCGTAACCTGGAGCCTTTGAGTGCCCCCTTGTCCAGGCTCAAACCACACTAGCCTTTTGGCTCTGGATAGAGTTATTCTCCGTCTTCCTTCCGTCAGCCATAAAAAAACAGTGTATCACCAGCAAACTTGAGATCAAAACTGACAAGCAAGCTTTTTAGATGAGGCTGTTCTGCTGTATGTAATTAATGTGTCTTGTTTTCTTCATTTATATTTTATTTATATGCTTTTATGTATTGTGAGAATCTCCAAGAGGGTTTTCTTTTTATGAATTATGCTTTGTAAAACAGAAGAAGTGATATTGATGAAATAGTCATTATCAGCTAAAGACTGCTCTCCCAGACTGCGCCTGTCTTCCCACTGGCAATCTGTCACTCTTCAGCTCCCCCTGACCGACAGACAGACGGACAGGCAGCTCCTGCAGAGGAGGCTCTGAGACAGGAGGAGAAGGATGAAGCAGAGACCATGATGAAGGTGATTAAAAATAGAGAAAGATTCCTTCACCACAAATCACAGAGAGAAGTTTCAGAGAGGAGTATAGTGAAGCTAAAAAGATGTTGCCTAAGGGGGCTTTTACTGATTTCAGGCTGTGTTGCTCAGCTCAGTTCACTCCAGTGAGTGGCTGCACCAGATTTTGAGGATGGAAGAAATAATTGCCAGTATGGGGACTGGAGGCAGGATTTTTTAATTTTTAATTTACTTTCCCTAAAAATCCTTTCTTCAGTTCAGAATTGAGAGGGGGTGTGTGTCTGAGGGAGAAGATGATTGAAACTGGATCATTCAAAACTTCAAAACTAAGTCCCCTTCTCTGTGTTGACCAAGTGTCTGCCAAGCTACTGCTCCAATGGGAGTTCTGTCGCTCCCTGTAGTAGCCCCCTGAGAAACATGGGCTTCACTGGCAGCTCTGGAGTGGCCACCCAAGCTCCAGTGCTGCAAGCAGAGAGAAGGAGCGCTCATCTGCCCAGGAAAAACTAGAAACTGCTCTCCCTGTTCGGCAGCATCCTTCCTGCCAAGTGCTCGGCTGGCCTGGACAGCCATTCTCCCAAGGGAAGACCAAAGCGCTGCCATCGTGCAAGGCAGTGTGCTTCGTGGGGCAGTGCGGCAGGAGCCAGTGTCACCCAGCCGGGGGCTGGGAACATGGACCAAGGCTGAGCTGTGCCAGGAACAGTGCTGGGAGCCCTGGGGCGAGAGAGCAACCAGGAGGATGGTTCATACCTAACCCCCCTCCCGAAGAGCTCCTAGAACAGCCCAGATCTGCCCTGACACATTGCAGCAGCCGCGGGCAGGGAAATGGAGCGAGGCCCCCGCAAACACCCCAAGGAAGGTGTGTGTGCTGTGAGTCAGGCTGAAACACCCCATCTTCAGGCATGGTTTTGTTCATCGGGGGCCTTTTACCACGTGTCTTCCGATGAGGCCGTTCTCAAGCGGCTTGGATCCTCTGACGAGCTCCTGGGCCTCCCCGCTACAGAGACTGCTGACTTGAATAATGCTCTAAATGTCACTGCTGGGGCAGGAAACCCAGCCATTTTGCTGCTGTGGCTTCTGTCCTGATGATTCATGTTGACATTTACATGACAAAATGAAGAGGGGGAAGCTGCTGAATGTGTCGCAATGAAGGTGATTCAAACCAGCAGAGCCCCAAAAACTCCTGGGAAATACCCTCGAAAGGCCAGAAGAGCTTGAGCAGGCTGTGGAGAGCTGCATACCCTCCTGGCTTCATGGTGGGCAGGTTTCATGCTCATGTTGGACTCCCAGCATGAAGGATGCTGGGGTGAAGGATCGTGCAAGGAGGTTTAGCACCTGGGATATCATTTGCCCTTTTAGGATGTTTTTCACCGTGTTATTTTCAAAGATCTATTGGGTGACCCACAATCAGGCTATAGGCAGACAGGTTGGTTCCGAATATCCCTTAGGCAGCATTTTTGAAAATTGGTGGACTTTCTACACGTGACCCCACATGACCACTTTATAACACCTCCTATTGCCCAATCCCTTTATTGGCTTTCCAGTGAATTCTTGATGACTTTCCTAGGTGAAAATACCACTCTGACCTCTTGGGTGTCGGACAGCCTGAACCAGACCTCAGTGTCCAGAGGAGATCCTCGTGTCTGCAGGCTGGGCAAACCCTGACAGAACAAACATCAATCGTAGCAGAGAGAAAGGGGGTGGTGGGAAAACCAGCCCCACAGGTGAGCAGAGGACAGCAGCAAGGAAACCACCCATCCACTTGGTGCCTCCTGGTTATTTCTCAGCTGATCTCGTAGCACAAATACAGCTGTCCCCACAGCTGCCTTTGTGGCTTCAGGGCAGGAATCACAGAGGGGGGTTAGAGGACAGCTTTCCTATGCACACATCTGTCACACATCCCTCTGTGTACAGAATTAATTGCACAAATATTTGAGCATATAAATCTGGGCTTTTGCCATTCAGAAAATGAAACTTCAATAATCCTCTGGGAGAACAAAGAGAGAGCTCGCCCAGCACGCAGGTGAATCAGCCAGAGATTGGAGGAAGAGTCCACCAGCCTGGAGTGACCTCATGAGGGGCAGTGCTAACCCCTCCCCAGCACCTCCAGACATTTCAGCAGCTCCTGCTTTGCTCTTTGATGAGCCCACCTCTTAAGCATCTCCTTGACCCATGTGTACTTCAGGGCTAGCAGCAGCCAGGTCTCCTGATGTCGTATGTAAGGAGCCCAGCTCCTGTGTCGCTGGTAGCAGCACTAAAATGTAATCACTGCATCACTGAGCCTTGCTTCTTGTGAATTTAGGCCCCCGTCTTCACTCCCAGCTCTATATTTAGCATGTTGAGCAATCACAGATACGAGTTCCTGTGCCATCTGCATCAGTTGTTCAAAAATAAGGCAAGAGAACGGCAAGCCATGCGGTACTCTAGGAAGAGGGATGCTTTTAGCACATTGTTGAGAGTCTTCCTTCTTCTGTTCTTTTTTTTATTATTATTATTTATTTTGCTCTAAAAGAGGGATCCAAAGACACAGAAAGCTTTCATTCAGGCAGCAGCCCCAGCAATTGTATTTGTCAATATCTGGAGAGCGGCTGAGAGTGATGTATTTGCCACATATATGGTCCATTGCCTGATTAACTCAGAATGAAAACCACCCAAGCTTTGCACTGAAATCAGTTAGTGATACAATATCTCCAAAGATTGTGCAATTACTTTTATTTTTTTTTTTTCTGAATGGATGCCAATAACTGCAACTTTCACAGAAGATAAAGATCTTTTCAGCTTCATTACTTCTGAGATGGCACATTAGGATCAAATGTACTGTCCTATTAAATAAAACTCCAGGAACACTATATATAGCACCATACCAAATGTGGTCTGCAAAGCAGCATTGATCTGATCAGCCCAGAATTCTGTTTACATGTTGAACAGTTAAAATATTCCTGCTATTAAATTTTACCCTCTTTTTGGTAAACCTGTGTGCCCATGTCGCATGCTCACACAACTGCCACTTGTCCCTTCTGCATTCAGACTTCAGCAGCCTGGTCCAACTTCTGTGGGGAGAAGAAGTCACTCTCTATCCCACCTCCCCTACCCTTGCTCCGCACTGCTAATTGTCATGGTCCTTTGCGTTTCTCACCCATCCAAATTCCTCAGCTGGCAAAGGCTGGGATGGATGCAGAGGCTGTGTTCTTCCTGAACCTGGAGAGGCTGAGGTCCTCTTGTCAGCAGGAGCTTTGTGAGGAGGCAAAGGAGTATTACTGTATATTTTTTTGTACATGACGAATGGACACTCACCTAAGAACAGTGAGTCAGAGCCAAGGCTTGAATCTTGAGTAACAGCCTGGTCTTTCTCAGAACAGCAATGGCCTGAGTCATCTCTCTCTGCACAAGCTCCCAGTTTTTTACCACCCCAGCTTCATTCTTGTAGAAGGTCAGATCCCAAATCAGGTTTGACCCATCAGAGCTCATGTTTTGTGCTGACAGGTTCTGAGCACATCACCGGGGTCCTGAAACAACCCTGAATTCTCTCGTGGCAGTGGTGGCCAGACACAGCTGGCACACACGGGGCAGCACTTGGGGGTGCTCGGGTGTCCCCTGTGCTGGGTCAGCCCATGCATTAGGGTGGGGTCTGGGCACGGACTGGCCTTGCTCACCTCACCAACCCCACTGCCTGAAGAGCGAGCAGGAGAGAGCAGCCCAGCCGAGTCCTGCTCCTCCAGCACAGAGCAGCTCTGCCCTGTGCACACAGGGACAAGTTCTTCATCCCAACACCTCGCTCTGCCCTGCTCCCCGCTGTGTCGGAGGGTGGCGAGCTGCTGATTAAAATATGGTTTGCTTTGTGCGAACTGTTGCATTTGGTTATTAAGGGGCAGATTTTGAAAATGCAGAAAAACCCTCTGGAATTATATTCCAGTGCATACACAAATTAAGTAAAGGCACATTTGACTGGATGGGCATTTACATATAAATTGCTATCTAATTGCACTAATTGCACACGCTCACAGATGTGCCGTTGCACAAACAGGTTTTGCACATGGATATCAGGTGTCTGCTTTGTTTTGTAACAAAGATGGCTGTAAATCAACATGAATTATTGGCTCCTCTCTTGCCTGCCCATGGATTAGATCAGCAACTGCCCAAGATGGCTAGGAAGACCTTTCGAAGTGATTTTCCAGCTTCTGTTCTGAGTCACCCTGATTTCATGCCTTCGGGTCTGCAAGCATTCCCTTCCTTTCCAGGTCGTAAATACTTGTCTTGTCTCAGGGAGACATTTGGTGCCATTAGGTACTAAGGACACAGTGTAAAAATCTAATGTCCTGGCTTTTTGTTTTTGTACTGGAAACCAATCAAATAGTAAAAAGGAATCTAGGATCAAGAAAAGTTTAAAAAATAGTAACCGGGAGTTAATGTGCCTCAATAACATCTTTTCTGTAGACTCGTTACCTCTTTATTTACCCTTCAAGATATTTGCTTCTGGTTTATAGCACAATATGTATTGAGGAGAGACATAAACTGGCCAGGGAAATGCCAATGAAATGAGAAAATAGAAAGTTAATGGTGAAACTAGAGTAGGCTAAATTAATTTACTGATTATATGACCATATCCCATCAGTAAGACATGAATTATTTTGTTTACAATCTTCAGGTTGTTGCTTGGCTCTGCTACCCTTCGCTGTTTTCAATTTAAACTGCAGTGATTGTAAAGAGAAGAGAAAATAAACCAAATGTTCCCATTCCACTTATAAATTTTATGTTTATAATCTTGTAGCCATCCATGGAAACCATGCCTGTTATTCAAGTGCCTCGCCTCCCCAAGCTGAGCATAATTATTACTGATACATCTGGATGTTTAACTACCTACTACAGACTCTTGAATTCCTTCCAGATTTAAAATACCCATTAATACAGGAGTGGAGAAGAGTGGAGTCACAGGGGGAAGAAGAGAGGGGAGGGTTTATGTCTATTACTTCAATTCTCCAAGGATTTATGACTTGCTTAGCACCACAGGGAGTAAAACACTGTTACCTAAGCTAGTGTCTTTAGTTAAAAGGATGTAACGTGCTTCTCTCCACCGCATTTTACAGGGAGTCCTTCATGCTGAGCGTGCAGATCCACTCTGACTCGGTGTCCAGTGTGGATGGAGGTGCCCCACCATGGTGTATCTGTCCCAGACCAGGGGTGGCCCTGGAGCCACGTGCCTTGCACCCATGTTGAACAGGCAGATTTGTTAAGGCCTTCAAGTTGGGCTCACATTTTTGTAGCCAGTAGATTACTCTGTAAGAACACAGCTTGTACTTTCAGCCCATGCTATGTCCACTTTGTGCACCAATGTTTACTCCCAAGCAAAGTCACACCAGACCAGGCAGGTCCCAGCAAACAAAGAGCGAGCCGGTGTGAAGAAATGGAGTTGCTTTTGAGCCATGTCGCGACAGATGCCCCGGTGTCACCAGGGAAGACACAGCTCTTCAAGAGGTTGTGTTTCCAGGCACTAGGAGTCCTGCTCAGCCCCTCTCGAAAGCAATCTGGAAGCTCCATTTGGGAAGTTAGGCTGTGTTGCAGAAACAGTTTTGCTCCCCTACATTTCTTCACCATATCATCTCCATTAAAGTGCTAGCCCAGGCTTATGGATTGCTTTCTAATCTGTGCCCTATTAAATTCACACATCCATCCCACAATTACGTGCATGGCACCATTCACTCTGCAGGCATGCCCCATTAGTTCCTGCTATGAAGAACACAGTTGTAGTTGTGTTGTCACTGCCCCATTAGCTGCAGGACGCACCTGATCCGTGGAGCATCGCGCTGGCCGGTGTCCAAGCCGTGGAGTCGCCACATGAAGCAAGGGCTGACTCCTTGCCCGACACCCAGCACCTGCATCATGATTTTCAGACGTTGTGTTTGTGAGCCACGCTGAGGAACAGAGCGTGTCGGATCCCGTTCTGCAGAGCTATTATTTGCCTCCAGATAGAACGGGAAACAACTCTGATCATAACAGTTACTTACAAGCTGCCAGACTGGAGAGGTGAGTGAGATAAAGCCAACTGCGAGAGCTCGCTTTCCAAGAAGCAGTTCACTGTGTTTTCTCACATGTGTAAGTATGCACGAGCTTTTAGCCTGTAATCAAAGCATGGTAGCAGAACCGAAAGGATCATACTTAGCACATCAGGTCAAACAATAGCTATCCCAGAGTCACCTGCCAGTGTCAACCCCTCCAACTTTTTCAGCACTCATCCGCTGCCACTGCTACCTCTGCTTGCTGCCAGAGGCAGGATCCTGCAAGACAGTTGCATTTTGCTGCCTGTTACGTCTTATTGCAAATAGGACAGGGCATGATCAGGCTCAGTAGAAGAACAAGCAACCAAAACCTTACTCGTTCACCACCTGCAGCTCTTGCATTCCCATAAATTCCTCATTTGCCAGCCATGAGAGGGGATGCAACTGGTACCATCTGAGCGGCGAGGTTTTTCTGTCCCCCTTCCCTGCAGTCTTTGATGGCACTGTGAGCAGAGCTTCTGAAATGCCTCCTGCAGCTCTGTAATTCGTCTCCACATAAATGTGTTTCAAATGCACATGGTTACCAGATGGAATTTCACATTCGGCATATTAAGAGGGCCAGATGAGCATGGGGAGGCTGCACAGGCCATGCATTGTTCTTCCGATATTAGTGGATTCCTTCTCACGGAGGAAGTGGCCTGTAATGGGAAGTCCCATCTGTCACTGAAATACTTGTTGAAACTGAATGTTATGATTGAAGATTTTTCCTTTTCCTTTTCCTTTTCCTTTTCCTTTTCCTTTTCCTTTTCCTTTTCCTTTTCCTTTTCCTTTTCCTTTTCCTTTTCCTTTTCCTTTTCCTTTTTCTCATTTTCTCTTTCTCTTTCTCTTTGAAAGTTAGAAATATTTGATCCCATCAGTTATCCCTTTAGCTCTAATTCCACAGTGAAGGTACAGAAAAAAAAAAAAAACAAAACACAACACATTTGCTTTATTGTAATCACCAAGAGGGACAATGTTTTGCCATTAGTGGTTAGAAGCTTAATGTGACCATGTAA
This sequence comes from Alectura lathami, assembly GCA_013399715.1. Lineage (NCBI taxonomy): Eukaryota > Metazoa > Chordata > Aves > Galliformes > Megapodiidae > Alectura > Alectura lathami. Next base: position 35,309 of record VXAV01007086.1, on the reverse strand, counting down.
ACACCTTTACAAGACCAGGAAAACTTTCTTAAAGGAGACTTCAATATGCTTGGTGCTGAAAATCCTGTGGCTTTAATCTTTAACTGAGATTCCCACATCCTTCTGTGGAGCCTGCCCCAAGGCAAGCTACGTTGGAATGATCTCTAGCAAAAAACAGCAAGGACATATGAAGCTGAGTGTTTAGAGCCAAAGGGGACTGAAAGAACGCAACGAGGACAGGAGTCTCAGGAGACTGCTATTAGTCTATTAAAAACTATTTACATTCTAGACTGAATCAAAACTGCCATGCTGTGTGATCCCAACTAAAGTTTCTGAAGAGCCAGAACTTCAATGTCTGAAGTCGTCCTGAATTCAGCTTATCTTTAGCTTTTGTTTTGGTTCTAAAGAGAAAAAATTACAGCTAGCAGAAAGCCAACAGTATCGTAACCATGTCTGGAAATCCTGCTGGTGGGATTTGGTGAGGAAGAAGCGTCACCTGGGAACCAAATTTGGCAGTCTACTGTGAACCCTTCCAGCAGGCAGCAGGTGTTGCTGGGTCCGTTCAAGATCCTGCTTCAGTTTTCTGTTCATAATGGGAACTGCATTGGATGGGGATCCCAACTGGATGGGGAATCCCTCCCATCTCTTTGCTTTCAGCTTCCCCAGTGCTGCCACAACAGGAGTTCCTCAGAGACAGGGCTGAGCTCCCGACAGCTTCCTTTTGTCTCAATCTGGAGGTAATGCGTTACTGCACGTCCTCCCTGAGTTTCCTGCCATTTTCTTCTCTTTGAGGACCCACAGGCCTAGGCATCCTCTGTTCCCCCAGGGATTCAGGCATGGCCTTGCCTTCAGGATGCCCATTTCCCCTCTTCACTCCTTCACTGCTCATCGGATGGGATGAGTCCCAAGACACAGCCCCCCGTGGCTGGTGGGGGTGCCCACCCTAGGAGGGCGGTGGGAGCAGCAGTGCATGTCCCTCCCCAGCTGCCCACAGCCCGAGATTCATTCACCCATGCGGGAAGAATCCCCAGGCCGGGCTCGGGCCTGAGGAAGCCACCATTTTTCAGGAGGGCTGAGAAATGCATCGGCTCCGGAAACTGCCGCTCACAGACAGCTATGACTTTCCGTTAAGTCAAGATTTCTGTGGCTAAAAGTCTGCCCTGTGAAGGTGCCTGTTTCTTATTCCTAATGCGCCCACCCCTATTTCTGATGACTGCTTTCATCTCAGAACAATACTGAAAAACCCTATTAATTAGTGATATCTGCATGCGCTGTGCTGGGCTGGTGCTAGCCAGGGTGTAACTTATTAACAGCTTCTAACAAAGTGAAAATCGGTGTGTGGGAAGCGAGCGCTCTATCACCAGATGACCTTTTCACTTGCCGCAGCTCAGCGTCTCAGTGCTGCTGAACGGTGCTGCAGGACCCGCTGGCAGGGAAGAGGGAGGAAGGGTGTCCTGCACGGGCAGGTTTGTTTCACTCATGGCAGCACGCCTGCCTGGAGCACGCCAGCACACCCTTCTGGGGGGCCATCAGCAGCAGGGAAGACCCCAGCAGGGAGCCTTTGGGTACCATCTCCCCACAGCAGCAGTATCTGAGAGCTGGTGCTTCTTGCCTAGCAGCAGGAAGCACCCGATGCAGACAGGTGATGGAAGAGAAAGCCTTGAATCGCAGCTTGCTAAGATCATCAAAGGCTAACCTGGAGAAGAGTGAGTCCCCAAAGTCTTAGAGGATTGAACTTTTCAAAAGCATGAGGTTCAGCTCATGATAAATATCAGTAGTGGGGATCCAGCGCTGACTCCTGCTTTATTTCCCATTTGCCGCTGGAGCTCTGGTGCTGCAGCACGCTCTCCTTGCAGCAGCAGTTGCCTGAAACCAGCAGCCTTCATGCACACCTTTGAATTGGGAACTCGACTCAGAACTATCCCCAGGAAGATTGGCAAGCTCTTGGGATCAGCAGTCGAGTTTGCATTGATTACTGCACAAAGCTTAGCAGGACCGGGCCCTGTGCCTGCAAGTTCTGCTGGCCTCTGTGCAGGAAAACTGTGCACTAGCAGCTGAGGGAGCTGGGACAGCAGGAGTGTTTACAGCAGAGAGTGCAAAGCAAGGGCTGATTTACCCGAGCTAATTGCAAACCATCTTGATCCACTGGGCCCATCCTTCAAAGATATAAGCAATGAAGATAACTTCAGCTGACCTATTTGCAGCTGCGCTTTGCCATATGCTGGGGTTGTGTCCCTGTATTAGGTTACATGCCTCGTTAATGCTGTCAGCCCTTGTGCATCCTTTTTTCCTTGCCACAGGTCTAGAAATAAAAGGTCCCAGGCTTGCTGTTGCAACAGAGCTCTCAGAAACTTTCAGCAGGCCATGTTTTCACTAGGACATTTCTGTTACTGTTGGTTTTCTCCCCCCTTAACACAGCAAAATCTTTAATCCCCTCTCTTCTGAAGTAGTTAATTTAGTCACTCTGTAAATGCATGTTTCCTATCTTTTAAAACTATTTTCTCCCCTATTTACTAGTCTTTGATTTTCATTCAAAGCTTCTGTAAATAAAATGGTGATTGTGAAGGGATATTATCAAAATGAAACCAAAGCTGCTTCCTGGATTGAAGTGTAGGTAATGTTGTTTTTGAATGCGTTTGTTACCTCTGAGCATTTAGGGGCTCAGGCACTGCAGAGAGGAGGAGGTTTCCTACCTCTTCCCTGGCTGCTCAACTGCGTATGTAGGGAGGGTCTTCAGGGTTTGCATCCAGCTCCCTCCAACACCTCTCCTTGGCTATATCCATCTTGCCTCCTCTAACACTGGGTTTCCAAGCTCTCCTAACTCAGACCCCATATTATTTTTATTTATATTATTTGCATGCTGTGATGTCCACCCAGAGAAACTCTTCTTCCCTAAGCACTCAGAAGACCTGTACAGGCACTTCAGAAGATCCCAGGGCACTGGTGCCTGTAAGAACCTTGGGGTCAGCCAACTAAGATCAAATCTGATTGTAGCCAAGTCCTATGCGTGTCCCCAGATGGTAACAGCGGGGCCATCCTGGAGCACATCCCTTCTCATGGTTTGGACAGTGTTTTTCACCTTGGCAACTCGCTAATTTACAATTTCAGGGAGCAGCAGAGCTGGGGTGGCCATGTGAGTAGTCATGGGGAGAACACTGAGGAGGATACTGTCTTTCTGAAAGAAGCAATAGTAAAATTTTGTGATAGCACAGGCTTTCTAACTTCATGGCAGACCTGTGCATGGTTTATTAGTGACTTTTTTTTGTACGCAGCAGACACCAGGGATGCTTTTGTGAATCTATGTGGGCTCCTGTCCTGTGTAATTATTTTCCACTGTCTTTAACCTCATTCACATTTTCTCTTTTTTCGCGTGCTCGAGAACAGAATCCCACGCAAATATCTCAGAGCCTTTAAAAAAAGTTTCAGTCCCCTACTGTCTTTAAAGGTGCCTTTCCTTGTGCCTCCCCACTACCTGAGGGAAGAAAATGTCCCTGGCTTTAGAACATTTTCTACAGACAAGTTGTGGCAATGGAACTTAATCCAAAGCAACTCTCTTGCGCAGTCTTTCCTGAGCACCTTGTTGAGCTGCAGGGAAATGCAACACCTCTTTGTTCCATTTTGTTGCATTTGTTCCCTTGCACATTCAGAGAACAGCACACTCCAAAGGGAGACTGGATTTGCCCCCTACACTGATTTTGTTCCAGCTTCATGAAGTTTTGTTCTGTGGGGAACCTTCAGAACACACTTTCTTTCTGTGCTTGTCTGGTCCTTGTCCTTCCTTTCTCTGACCTCCTTATCTGTTTCCTTTCAAGGCTCTGTCAACTTCCATTCTTACATGTCTTGGAGGAAACAGAGGGATGGATGACTCGAGAGGGATGGATAAGTCAAGAGCAGGTCCCATCACTCGCCATTGACCTTTCAGGCACCTACACAATGTTGGGGCTGCCTGTTGAGCTAGGACTCGTTGGCATATATGTTGCAGAATGGACTGAAAAGTCAAAATCTCAGACGTGAATCTGAAATTCATTTAATTCCATTTGGATCAGCTAGAGCTTTATAAATATTTATCCAAAACTGATGAGTGTACAAGAACTCTGTCTTTTTTCTGCCTTCTTCTGTAGGTTTGAATGCTGGCCAGACCCTCTTCTATTTGAACCAGTATGACCATCTATAACCAATATCCTTTTTTTAACAGGTGAAGGTGGACACCCATTCAGACAGGACTTCAGTACCTGGAAGAAAACCAAGTCTATAGGCAGAGCTGATGGGGAAGGTCAATGAGCAAAAGGAACAGACCTCCTGACCACACCTCAGGAATGTTTCCTTGCTCAAAGCTGAAGAGCTGGGTGACCAGCGTTTGTCTTGGACTATCCAACAGGGACAAAGCCCAGCGTAAGGTCAGACACTGTGCTGTGCTCATCCCAAGGATCCTGCCTCCTTCACCACATGCAATGCCAAGGTTCTTTCGTGTGCTCTGAGGGGAGCTACAACTTCATATGCTTGAGCAGAGCAAAGCCTGGGGATCCACAACAGATGTGAACTCAGGCTGTTTGCCAGCCACTGTCAGTGTCCAGGGCAGAGTGTGGTGTTTGTGAGTACAACAAAACCTATGGAAAGAACTGAAAACAACAGATTTTCTACTCCAGGTCATGACCTGCATCAGAAAAAGTCATTTCTGTGTTTTACACTCAATAATAGCTAATTTCACACTCTTTGTCTCAGGCAGTGCTGTCTTAATATGCTGCTGCCTTCAGCTGCTGGAGGCTCCTTGTCTCACCCCATGTACAGGTCTGTGGTTACTGATTAACTCCAGAATGATTTCTAATAACAGCTGGAGAATGATACTCACCCTGTGCCCAAGGCGGGTCTCCTCCCTCATACAGAGGAGCAGATCTGATGTCATGGTGCCAGGCACTTCAGGACTGCAACTCTCAGCAGCTGCCAGGGAGGAGACACCATGGGGAGTGCAATAGAGAAGAGGCCGGGCATTTGGATATGAACTGGTGCTGTCATGCTGTGGCTCACAGGACATCACCAGCAGATAGTCCTAGAGTCACAGAACCACAGCATGGCTGGGTTGGAAGGGACCCCACAGCCCCCCCAGCCCCAACCCCTGCCGGGGGCTGGCTGCCACCCCCCAGATCAGGCTGCCCAGGGCCTTGAGCACCCCCAGGGATGGGGCACCCACAGCTGCTCTGGGCAGTCTGTAAGAATACAGACAGTGGAGGAGGGAGGAAGAGAGAGGCTGTTCTGTTACCTCTGCTCCCAGCACTGCTGACATGAGTGTGGCAGAGCTGTGCAGAACTCTGGCGTCCATACTTTGAATCAGATGTTGAAATGTTCAGAAAACAGCCAAAGAAAACATGACAGGGCAGTAGAAAATGCCTTGAAGGGAGAGGTTTATAGCATTCATTGTTTATCTTTGCAAAATTAAGAATGAAAATTAACTTGATTACAGTGGAATAGGGGAGCCTGGTGTTAGAAAGCTTATGTGTCAGGCAGGAAAATGCAGGACAAGAGGCTGGAAGCTGAAGCTGGACACTTCCAACTTAGGAACAAGGCACCCATTTTCAGGAGAGCTGGTCAGTGGAACCATTGGGACAAATTCCCAAAGGAAGAGGTGTTCCGGAGCCTGGGGACCTTTATGGGATATGCACCTGAACCCACCCCAAGCAGTCCTGAGGCAGTGGCTCTGGAGTAGCTCAGCTCCCTGGCTGCCCCGCAGGTGGCCACTGCCACTCACCACAGAGTGACTCAGGATGTGGGTCAGGGCTGGGAAGCAGGGCAGGGGCTTGCACCCTCTGGGCAGCCCATCTCAGGGAGATTATGAGTGGGTGTGAAGAGCAGTGGGATCCTTGATGCAGGTCCTCATCCCAGATACACACTGCTCATCAAGAGGGAAAGGGAGCAGAGAAAGAACAAGCAAGAATGCAAGAGACGGTTAGAAGTACAGAAAAGAGGAAAAGCTGAAAGGAAGAGGCACAAGGTGGAGTGGGACAGCAGGCAGCCCAAAGCACCAGTACCTTGGGCACAACATCCCAGCACGAGCACACGGGGCGTTGGCAGACCTGCCTGGTCCTGGAGGCTGCAGGCGGCACCTCCCTGCCCTGATCGCCGGGAGGTTTCCCCTGCAGGTCCCCGCAGCAGGCAGGGCTGAGTCAGCCGCCCACCTCCTGGCGATGGCTGGGTGAGACTGGGACGTGTGAGGGGGCTGCTGGGACTGGAAATCACTGGAAATCTTTCTAGTTTTCATTTCCTCGTAGATATGGGCTGCCGTGCTCAGAAATGAAACTTAGAGACACGGCAGTTCTGCCTGAAGACAGGGAGCTGTTGTGCCAGGCCACGGTGCAGGGACAGGGCGGCTGCTGGGCCATGTGTGTGCCAAGTGGGCACAGCCTGGGGAGCACGGGGAGCTGCCTGAGCCCCCTCACTGTTCATACAGTGTAGGGGAGATGTTTGCAGAGGCATGGAGGTCTAGGAGGGGTGGAGATATGATGCTAGGAAGGAAGGAGCTTCCCCTCTGCCTGTCATTGCAGAAAGCAGTGCTGGAGGGGCTGTGTGTGTGGTCACTTTGGATCTGTTATGAGTTTGGAGCATCTTTTACCAGCCTGGAGTATTCCATGTGTGTGCTCATGCTCATGCTTCAGGTTCCTGATCTGGGCAGCTGCCTGCTCTGCCTGTGTTACTGCAGGGTGCCACGTCGTCTCCCATCACTCATACCAGGAGCTGCAGCATCTTGCTCTGCTTTGTTTCAAGACAATATTGTTCAGTCTGAGCCTTGGCAAGCATACAGTGCTCCTGCCCCATAAGCAACTGCAGTCCACCAAATGTTCTCTTCCTGGCACAACCAGAGCTAGGTGTGGAGACCGTCTGTGAGCCAGAGCCATGCTGCGTGGGAGCCCTTACATGAGGCTGCCTGCTTTCCACAATGAGATTACTGGGAAAATACAGGGAAGGTAAGCAAAGACATCCAAATTCAAATTTCTATCAGATAGAGGGAGAAATCAGATTTGCTAGGTAACTGATTGCTCATTTGGATGAAGCGTTTCGTGATGGGGTGGAGGAGAGCTACGTCTTTACAGCTGAATCTTCTAAGGAAGAACCATTTTCTTAGTGCTGTTTATCATCATGGAAAGTAACTTCTTTTGTAACTCAAAGACAAAATTTGTATTCCTTGATTGTGCACTGATCAAACAATAAAGCCTTCAAAACACAAAATCAAAATGAGCAATGAACCAACACGCAATAACTTTGAGTCTTCAGACAGCTTGAACAGGAGTCCCATGTCCTGCGCACACACATGGTGTCTTGGTTTTCTTGCTCATTGTGCAACTAGCTAGCCATAGGCTTGAGGTAACATGCTAACAGAAGCAATAGGCTTGCCCATGAGAAGCATGGGGATAAAACTACAAATAATAAATAAATAAATAAATAAATAAGTGATGAGAAACAGGTGGAAAAGCCCATCTCCTCCCAAACACATGCCAAATACTGAAACCCCCTTTGCTGCCCTTTAAGAGTCAGACAGAACTCCGCAGTCATCACTGTGCACCCACTTTGAACTGGTTTCGATTTCCCTGCACCCCCGTTCGTTCAGAAGGAACGAAGGCTAAAATATTTGTCCAAACGAACTCAAGTTCTTTACCAGATTAAACAGATCTGCTGCTCAAAAGTGAACATTTTAATTGTAGAGCCACAAGGCAGGCAGTTTTGGTGTTCTGAGTTGCTTCATAAATCTCGCCAATTTGTACAGTTAGATTAAAATGAAAGCTGTAATTAAAAGGAAAGGAACAGCTAGTCCCGCCACAGAGTAAATGATTAGATTAAATATTGTGCTGTATCTGATTATTAGTGTGCAGGATAACTGTTCAGTAGCTCGCTATTTGTTCAGCGGGTTTTATTAATAGCACCATGGCAAATATTTCCCGTAACGCAGGTTCCTTGCACCAAAGTCAAATACGAAAAATACACAGTTTTCCTCTTGTGGTTTCTTTCTGCCTGGTGATTTCCTCAGATTTTCTGCATTTTTTGCTCTCGGGTTTAGTCAGTGTGACCCCGGACCACGGCCCGGCTGGGTTTTGTCGTTGGGGAGAAGATCTCTCCCATTCCCGTAACTGCAGAGCCGCAGAACAGGCTGATTTCATTTTTCCCCTTACGTCAATGGAAGGTCCCGCTCCCTGTGGCACACGATCCTTGATCTCAAGAAGAAACATCTCCAAGGTCACCTGCGAGTGAAGAAGCCCATCCCAGCCTGCCCCGGTCACCCACCACCACCAGGCAGGGGCAGACCATGCGCTGGAAGGAGGGCGTGGAACCCCACTGAGAAGCACCACGAAAGCACCAAGCAAGGAGGAAGAGTAAGACGTGGAGAGGGCTGTGTGCCTCCACGCAGCACATGAGCAGCTGGCTGTTTGGTTTCAGTAACCTCAGAGTCAGCATTTCAGATGTCAGTATTTTCCACTGACAGTGACTGAGCTCGAGCCAAGTCAGTGAGGGACACGAATAAATTGGGGTAAATCTTTGTGCTTGATAGATGGAAAAGTCACAGTAATCAAAGGAACCTAGGTGAACCATCACTCCACCCAGCCCATTTCCTCATGCAGACTGCCCAAATAGGTTTTGCCTGAGAAAAGGCAGACAGCTGGCTTGTGTTTGGCTGTTTTGATGGCTGCCAGGACTTCACCAACACCCTGGTCATCCAGCCGTGCTCAGAGGGAGCGCTGCAGAGCCAGCAGTGCCTGAAGCAGAGCTGGCTGTGGTGGAGGATCACCTGGTTCTGCACCACCTTCCTCAAACCTGCCCTGAGTTGGGCAGGAATGGACATGATTTCAAAGAAAATGGTGCCTGGCTATCAGCAGCAGCCATGGAAGAGCAGAGGGAGGAGCTGCCGCCTGGCACTTTGGGCTCAGATGTCTGCAGCAAAATGCCTTCATCTTTGGGCAAGTCCTGTGTTTGGGTCAGGGCTTTCTGATCTTCCACCTCCTTCTGGATCTGCTCTGCTCTGGAAGCACAAGGAAATTCACCAGGAAAAATCTGTCCTTCTCATGTTGAGCTCTGGGAAAGGCAACTCAACTGGATGGCTGTGTTATACGTGTTCAAGGCAGGCACACAGCTCCCTCCTTCCCTAATGAGAGCAATGCCAGACAGCCTTGCGTGGCACTAGAGCCCTTGCATTTGGGTAGTAAAAAGGTTTTTAATTAATGAATCCCTAACCTACATGTCTGCAAACGAACCGATACTCAAGGTAAGGAAGAAATGCTGTGGGAAGGACTCTCCACTTGCAACTTTATTACATAGAGCACCATGAGCCCTGCTGAGATCATCATCAGGGCCCCAGTGGGAGACTCCTGCTCAGGTCTGGTCAGTCCTCCCCGTTGTCTTGTTCATTGTTGAAAGTGGGGTTCATTTCAAATGTCTGCCTCAAAGGAACCCAACAGAAGGCCTTGCAGCCTAGGAAAGAGGTGTCATCAGCACAGTTGTGATACATTAACCACAGAATTGTCTCATCTTCAGAGGATATCTCAGTGTCATGGTCTCAGGTATCCCTTCTACTAGGAGAAGTCGAGCAGCCAGAGGCCATGTCCCATGTAAGCATCCTCACAAACCTGGAAAATGAAATGAGACACCAGTGAGGGGATGGGGGTAGTTTCACAGGGAAAGCAGAAAAAAAAGGCAAAACAAGTGAACAATCAAGGATATCTATAATGGAGAATCTTGGATAAAAACTTCTGCTCCTCCCCTGCCTTGCCTAGGGCTTACTCTCCTAGCTTCCCTCGTCTCCAGCCTTCCCTCCCACCACTGCTGGGACAGATCTCCCCTCTGCACAGTCTCCTGTACATAGGCAGTACTTCCTCAGTATCCAGCATGAACAGTAATATCCCAAAATTCTTCAGAGCAGGAATACAGACAGGGCCTAGCCAATGCACTTCTCTCTCCTCATCTTGCAGCAATCCTCCCTTCCATGGGGGCCAGCTGGAGACCGCACAATGCTCCAGACCTCTTGGCCCTGCTCCACACAGGGGGCTGTAAGTGAGCTCTGCTTTAAGCCACTACATGTACCTATGAAATAAAACAAAGGGAAGAAAACGACAACTGCCCACCTTTGTTGAGCATTGCTCTTCTCTGCTTCATGGTGCTAACAAACAACCATGATAACACGGAAGGCTCCCACTAATACATGCCATGTTTTCATTCTTTTCTGTGAGAGTGGGCAGTACAGAATGATTAGGACAAGGAAACAAGAGACATGACTTTCAATCTTCACTGAATTATTTTTCTGATTTTCTTCATGCTTCAAAGTCTGTGCACACACCTCCGAAAATCTGCTCTTTGAAGCTGGGTCCACATTATTAGTTGATACTCCAGGTATGTTTGTAGATATGCTTTAAAACTCACCTCTCCCTGAACCTCCTTTCCCCAGGCTATGGAAAGAGAAGAGTAATGAAGATGCGTGTATATCTTGCTAGAAGAATCATTTCTGTTAGTCCAGGGAGAGAGAGCAGCTTCTAGAACTATTTCTGCTGAATGCAGGAGGGGCTGCTGGCTTCTCAGAGCAGAAGGTGTGTCCCCTAACAGGCTGGATGGTTTTCCTCCTACCAAGAAGGAAACCTCAGTCTTAACGAGAACTTCAACTTGCATAGCTGTGCCAAGATTTAGATTAATGCACAGAAACAGTTATTGGGATCTCAGCATCTTCTTAAGGTACTCAGTGAGTCACCCAGTGCGTGATAAGGTTTTACAGACTGGCAGCTCTCTTTCTTAGCGTGCTTGCGGGTTGAGTGAGTGCCTGTGAACTCCCTTGGCAGCGCGGGCTCTGACAATTGGACATGAGGGATGCTCTGGGGCCATACACCAAATAGCATCAGCCTCATGGCTGGGACACCCCAGGGACCTCCAACGGGCAGGCAGAAGTGAGGCTTGGACAGAGGCCTCAGTGCCCCAGCAGCCACAAACTGCTGCTAACCTCTGGCTGTACGTGATCCTAGTGCCCTCAGCTCCTACATCTAGAGGTGTTCTTGGTTCTTGCATGATACCACTTGGCAATGAGTGCCTGCAATATGTCCCTCTGCTTTATCTCTGGGCTCATGTGTCCTGCACCTCCCTCAGGGCATGCCATGGAGTTGGCAGAGCCGTCCTGATGCTGGAATCAAGGGGGCAGCAGAGAGCGTGGGGGAGGGAAGGCGATGCCAGTGCTTGGGGAAGCCGCAGGAGCACAGGCTGACATGGCTTCTGCACCTGCTCCCAGGTCACATCACCTGCAGATGTGGCAGAGGGGCACAAGGACTTCTCAGTTATCTTCAGTGTGGCTCCCACTCCTACTGTCCTTTCCCTTTCTTTTTGTTTCCTTCTATACTATTTCACTTCAGCTTCTCCTTGTGCGGCCTTCCTCAATCTCCTTTGTAACTGTGGCATCCTTTTCACTAACTCTGAGCTCTCTCTTTTCTCTTACACATCGCTCTTCACTCAAGTTTTTAAATTCTCTTCCTGTTCCACTGCATGTTCTCAAGTTACTTATATCCTGTTTCACCTTTTCCTCTGTCTTTGGTAGCGTTTTCTCTCTCCTTTACATCTTTTTAAGCCCATGGGGAGGGGAGCTGGAATCCTTCCAGTGCATCAGTTCTTGTTTTCCTTAGTCCTGATCTACTGAAACCTCTGAAAAGCTGGTGATGACAACCACAGCTGTAGAGCGTGATGGGTTTTACTCAGAGTGTCGTGGCTGTGTGGGAAGGAAACAGCCCAATCTGAGCCGCTGGTCCTAGACTGAGCCTGCAAGATGTGCAGTGGTTGGGGATTTCCCCCCCCTTTTTAAAGCAAAAAGCAGATCTTTATTGGGTTTGCCTTTTTAACAGTTGATGGGATTAATCCAGAATCCACCTCTTGCCACTGCCCTGCAGGAATCTGGGTTGCTTGCAATGATGAGCAAGTCTAACAAATAATTTGGATGGAGTCAGTGCATTTAGTCAAACAAATAACTTCATTCAAAGGGCAGAATGGATTTTGTCAAGAGCTTTTTTTCATTGTGTCAGAATGAAGAAAAAAATTGTGCAGCCCTTTCATTCTGTCACCACAAAGGCATTTGTTCAAGCTTCTGGTTTTCTTGACGTAAAAAATGTAGTTGTCAAACCCCACGCAGTGAACTGCTCTTCCCCACCCTGTTAGCACGAGTGCTCAACCCCTTGCTTCTGTGCAGGGACGAAGGGGGCTGAGCCTCATCTTCTCTCAGAAGCTCTGCTGGGATGGTGCTGTGGTGTGGAGAAGAGCAGAAGGTCCATGGGGGAACAGCAAGCAGCACACCTAGGGCCATGCTTCAAGAGCAAGCTCCCAGCCTTTGTGCCTGCCACAGGCACGAGCAAGAAGGCTTTTTGCTGAGGTCTCACCAGAGCATGCACATGGACATGGTTGGGGAAGGGGTGCAGCAATCCTGGCCTCAAGGCCATGCCCCCTGTGAGTAGGTGGATGTGGCCAAAGGGCAGAGGCAGGTGACGGTGCTGCCCAGGGTGGAGAGAGATGTTGCTCACAGGCAGCTCTGCCCCAGCCTGCCATGAGCACCCCATGTCTCTGTTTTCGCTTCATTTCTCCTGCTTGGATGGTGTGATTGCATACTCTGAGCAGACCCTTCCAGGAACAGTTGCCCCTGCTCAGCTAGAAGCCCTTCTAGCAGGCATGTTGCTCAGCAGTGCTGTACCCTGAGCCAGCCCTCCCTGAGGCTGCAAACTCTCAGAACACGTATGCATGTCTCTTTTGCAGATACATAGATGTTTTCCTATGTGTGTGCACACACATACATGTAGTCACATTTTAGATGCCATATCTACAGATTGCACATATGCATAGGTACCAGACATAGCTTTTTGGATAGTTTTGTACCACAAATAATCCTAAGCAATAACCCCATGAGTCTCCCATGAGTGATGGGCTTTGGCTTGTCTCATCAGCTCCATGGAGAACACGAGGCACAGTGTCACTGACCTCCCCAAGACTGCAACAAGCCAGGGTGGGCTCAGACCATCAGGATCTGCTGGAAAAGCCCAAATGCTTGTACAGCTGCAACAAAGGGTTAACTGTATCTAGTGCTGGGGAAGGCTCATTCCAGTCATCCTGGGCTTGTGCATGTCTGATACTTCTGTATGCCAGCTCTGACGGCTGGCATGGCTCCAGGAGCAGGCTTCGAGGCAGGGCGGACCCTGCTGCTGGTTTTCATGGAGACTCTGCCGATCTGGGGCCCCTCAGCCCTGGGGTGTGAGCAGAGAGCAGTGCACTCACTGAGTGCCCAAAGGAAATTCAGACGTCCCATACCATTTTTAAAAATCCCTCTCCGCTTCATTGAAAACACTTTGTTAAATTAAGCATGTGCACATCAAACATACATGTGAGCAAAAACTGGAAAATGGGAAATATGGGTATTTTTTGTATGTATTTAGTTACATTTATTAAAAGTAATTAAAAAGAAGACAAGAACCTATGGGCTAAATGCTGGTTGCTAAACACCATTTTATTTACATTAAAGAAGAGAGAGAAAGAGATGGTCCAACAAGCAGAGCAGGACACCAGATGATGGAGCAGAGTCATGGGCTCTGTCTCCTGCGTGTCTTCTCAGAGTACGTGAAGCCTCCCCTTGCACTGACTTGGAGTGAGGTGAGTTGCAGTTTGCCCCATAAATCTTCATACTTGCTGCAGCCTGTAGCCAAATTTCCAGGCTGCCATTCAATGCCAGCAGCCCCACAGATGTTTCCTAGGGCCATGGTGACAGTTTAGCTACAGCAGTACCCACCGCCTCTCAGCTAAGCACAGCAGGTCCCGGGGACGCTGCAAGCACTGCACAGTTCCCTCCAGCAAAGTCTGGGGCAACCAGAGGGTCACCACATCCAAAAGCATGAGCAAAATTTGTCTATTTTTCTGCAAGAAGTTCCTCCGACATAAAAGATTCTCACACATATGGCAACAGCCTGACTCATAGCTGCCGGGGAAAAGAGAGGAGACATTAATGCAACATGCTATTTTTATTTCTTGAGTGGTGCTCTTTGCCGTAGGGGACACAAAAATCTCAGAAGACATGTCACCATGTTGGATCAGTGCAAGTTCATGATACAGCATCCTTCCATCTCGCCTGAAGGACCTCCACCACCTGCAGCCTCCTCCAGCCTCTCGCATCCTACTCCACGGAGCAGCTCCAAACAACTGCCCCCTTCCTCCAAGCCAGAGCTCATGCCTCTCAGCCCTTTTTTGCACACCAGCTGTTGCGCGCCAGCCCCGCACACGGCTGATGCAAGGGGCTTTGATGCTGAGCCCTCTGCTCTGCAGGTTCTTGGGGTGGTGGCAGGAGACCACAGTGCCTCCTGCTCACCCACACCATCCCCAGGCCCCACAAGATCCCTGCATCCATGGACAGAGGGAGAGGAGCCTCTCCCCAGGCTGGGAACGGGGCATTTCCCATCCCAATGGGAGACCACAGGGTGGGACACACAGAGCCCATCTCCGTGCTGCGATACATCAAAACGCAGCCGCCAGGAGAACGGTAAAGCAGCCCTTCATTCAGACAGCAAAAGAATAATGAGTTCATTAGATACCAATTGATTGATAAAGAGGGATTTATTGAAAGGTCTAATGTGTGTAGCCAAAATTAGTTTGCCATGTAATTAACTAAAAATTACTTAAGCAATGCATTCTTAATTATTATCTTAGTACAGCCAACTTGTAAGAAATTTCAAGCATCTAATTGGCATTTGATAGAATAGCTATAGCGAGCTAATTAGGTACCAAATTATGGAATGCGCTAATTGATATTTAATAAGTATGTCAATTGGTATCTAACTAGCCAATATGTTATAGCTATCTTGGAATATGTCGATTAAGTGCCTAAAGATCTCTTTCAAGTAGATTATAAATGTAATCTATTAAGGATGTAATTTGCAACATTTTTTGATTATGGATTGTAACTTATTTTCTTCCTGATTACGTTATTGCTGTTTGCAGGCTCATTCGTACCACGTACGGAATTTTGCATACATGAGCAACTTCGACAGCCCGTATTTTTCTGGGCTAAATCCCCTCCCACTTACAGTGGTGTAATGATTTACAACGCCTCCACGGCACCCGTCGTGGGACATCTGAAAGGCATTTACCCGCGCAACACCCACAGCTGGACTTCACGGAGCTTACATCGGAGTCACCATATCGGTGTCTAAGCGCGGCGTGTTCGTGGCTGCAGGGAGGCCGAGACGGTTGGCACGAGCACCTCCCCTGGGGGTGGCTGCAATGCCCTTCAATGCGTGGTCTTCTTCCTCACCACTGAAAATCAGGGGGGTGATACTGAAGTCGGTGGTGTTGCCCAGGTCTGAACCCTGCAAGGTGGCTTCCTCAAAGATTGTAAAAATTGCTGCTCCCGGGGCAGGGAGAAGAGGGGCTGGTGTGTAGGAAGCAGCTCAATGTAAAGGGTAAGGTGTCCTCAGTGCATCCTAGGGGGCAGGTGCTGCCTCTGGGGATGCCAGGCCAGCTCGCCCAGCTCCTAGCAGGATTTACCTGTGCCTTGAGTACTGCAGTCAGCCTGAATCCCCAGGGAATCTCACTAAAGGGTTAATTTAAAGCACCGTGATGACCATGGCTGTTTTCTTTTGATTTCTTCAATACAAGTTGCCATTTACACTCTGCCTTCCGAGGTCTTTTCCCTAAAGCAATCCGCACATCCCTTTGTATCATGTGTAAGTATAAGGCTTGTGTTATGAGAGGTGCAGCACATAACATTAGTGTTGGAGCGATCCGAGCACTTTATCTTCATGAGTAAAGTACCCAGCTGCTCTTGAATTCAACTGAAAAAAATATGCTGCCACTCGTAACGGCAATACATTTTCAGTTACTAATAACAACTGTTGTCATGGAAACAGCTGGTCCAGCATGAATGTAAGGATTTGCTTTCAGGTCAGTGCTGTATTAGTCAGCAGCCTTTCAAAGCCTCATCTCGCCGGCACAGAAGTCTCCTGTCCAATTTACTCTCTCCAACACTTTTTCTCCATTGTGAATTACTCAAAATTAATTATATTCTATGACAATTGTGTGCAGCTCCTTTTCAACTCTACTCTTTGTATAATTACTTGGAAATGTTTTATGGAGGCCGAAAGAAAAATTCATAACTATACCGAGGTTTGGGAGCTCTTTTTTCACCTTTTTTTCACGGGAACAGTAATAATAGTAATAGGCTGAATTATGATTATGATCATTAACAATAGATTATTCAGCATACAGATGGGCAAGCACCTGGGACATGTATGGATTCCGCACCCCTTTCAGAGCCCAAGCCTGGGCTTTCCATCAGGGAAGGAACCTTGGGACCATTTCTAGCACCACTTCTGGGCTCAGGTTTTGGAAGTGTCTAATGCCCAGAGCTGCTGCTGGTGCCAGGAGGAGCAGGAAGGGTTTCAGCCCTTTCTGTTCTTCATTGCACACCCAGCAGAGAGAAGCAGTCCCTTTCCAAGTGTGGGCACACTGAGCCTGGGAGCCTCTGCTCCTCCTGAAGCTCCCTCCTACACAGACATATCCCTGCTGTTTCCTGAAAGGCAGAGCAAAAACACGCATCTATTTTCTACCATACTGGGATAAAACTTGCTGGGAAATATCCCTAGACATGAGAGCAGAATTAAGGTGATGCTGCTCCCATTCACCACCTGTGACTGTGGTCCAGAATTCTCACCCAGCAGAGAGCAGGGAGCAGGGTTTGATCCTGCTCCCTTCCCAGCCCCACTCCATCCAGTTTCTCTCCTTGTGGATTTGCTCCTTTCTCTTATCCTGTGTGTTTCTCTTCTCCTTTATACTTTTGGCTTTTTCCTCGTAGTCAGGGCAGTTTATCCTATCTCCTCCCTTTTGAGGACCATAGCTTAAAAACTGAACTGAACTCCTTTTACCCCTAAGCCTGGGGTGGACAGAGCCGTGCCTGGAGGATGAAGTCCTTGCCTTACTGCTGGGCAAGCGGCCAGCTCACCAGCCCGATCACGTGCTGCTCCACAGCATCAGTCACAGACAGCTTTAGTCACCACAGTCATTGTTCTTCTTTGAATGAAGAGAAAAATCAGTCTAAAAAGGGCTGAAAGTCATGTGAAGGGCCAAAGACTGATCAGCTTTGATGACAACTTTCCATTTGCTAGAGGCACCCCAATGCTCTCCTGAGTTCAAAGCACCACTGGTGCTGGTTTCCCTCTCATCAGCTCCATGGAAGTGGAATGTCCCTGAAAATGCTCCTGACTCCTGCTGTCCTGCATCCCACCAGCACCTTGATGCTCCCTTCTGAGATGATCTTGTCTTCTTTCCTCTCCATAGTTTCCCGTATGGCTCTTTCCCATTTCGTTACCTCCTTCCTCCCTGCTCTCTTTTTTGCTGTCTTCTGCTTTCCAGTCCCCTCCTTTCTATCCTTCAGCACTTTACTCACTTTGCTTTTTTCCTTCCCACCAGTCTTGGTGATGAAAGAAGGCTCAGCTGAGTGCAGAGATGACATTATTCTTCACGGAGGCCGCTTGCTCATCCTCTTTCCAACCACCATCTTCTAAGGTAATTGAGTGGTCTGAAACTGTGAGCACCTGTAAGGTTTGGTGGCATTTTTTCTCTAGGACCATGGTGAAAACCTCTGGCTCTATCTAGGCAGAAGCAGCAGCATGAACATTGATCACAGGACTGATGCCCACTCATCCCCTCTAAGGCATGTTGAAGGAAAATTCTGCTTCCTCTTGTCTTTCAGAGGAGCTCTGTCAGTGGGCATGGTAAAAAATCATCAAGTGGCTGGTGGTCCAGGAAAGTTTTCTGACAAAAGAGGCAGAATGCATTTATGGGAGTGACTGACTGGTTTCAGGGGAGTTGCAGATTTCAACATCTCCTGGCGCTTGAGCACTTTTTGGGTGCTTGTGTTCTGGGGTGCCCTGTGGTGGGGACACACTCCTGTCTTGGCGCCTCCCTGATCACACCGCTGTCCTGAAGCTGCACTGGAGTGCACGTCCCAGCTCTTTGTGGAAGGAGGAAAGGAAGTGGTGAAATACCTTAAGAGCTCACAGAGCTTTTGTGATCTGGAATCAAACCTCTCCAAAGACAAAGCTGGAGTGCGAGGCAGGGCTCTGACCCAAAAGCTGGCAAGGGGAGGAAGGGCTCTGGCTTCAAGGCCAACAGCTGCCGACAGAGAGGGGACAGAAGGGCTGAGTGAAGGGAGCTGATCTCTCAGCACAGGGACCCCGAGGTCCAGCCCAGGCACCTCCACCTCACACAAGCTGTCTCCAGCCCTGCCTCCTCCACACCTACCCCAGCAAGGCCGAGCGGTGGAGGCAGTTTGTTTAACCTGGAGCACGATGTGTGAAATCAATACTGGTAATGATAACGGGAAGGGAAGGATCCTGGCAAAGTCTGCTGAAGAAATGTTTGATTTCTCATTTCCCTGGAAGTTCTGCTCACCCAGGTGGAACGCACGGCCTCACCGTTTGCCTATTAACCCAATCTTATTGATTTATTCATGGGTGCTTCGGGGTCTGAGGGTGGCTGGGGGTACTCCTATCTCCGGCTGTAGCTGTTGCGCTGTCCATACAAAATCAGGCTATGCGCTCGGTGGGTTAGACTTCATATGTCAGATTTTTTTTTGGTATTTCTTGTATTGCCTGAACCACAGAAAGGCATCCTGCTTCAGGGGTCCCTCTGCTCCCAGCAATGATCCCCACCAATCCAGATACTCTCCTCTTTGCAGAGATGTCCCAAGGAGATGTGGCAGCACCAATCCAGATACTCTCCTCTTTGCAGAGATGTCCCAAGGAGATGTGGCAGCACCAATCCAGATACTCTCCTCTTTGCAGAGATGTCCCAAGGAGATGTGGCAGCACCAATCCAGATACTCTCCTCTTTGCAGAGATGTCCTAAGGAGATGTGGCAGCACCTACTGCACCCCAGAAGTTTCCTTCTTCTCTGTGTGAGCAGGCCAGCCTCTTCCTCCTGCTTCCAGCTAAAAACAAAGAAGTGTGAGGCAAACAGGAATCACTGGATAAACCCCAAACTTCACATACTGCTTTCTATTTTGTAACTTTTTTTCTTTGGGTCTTTGGTGGGGATGTTTAGGACATGATGCAGTGGCTGTGGTCAGCTCTGAGGGTCTCTACTTCCCACGTTAAGTTTAATGGTATCCAAAACTTCTTTTCACAGCCTGAGTCAAGAGCAGAAGGAAAAGCTACCCTAGAAAACATAACCACCATGCTGTCTCTTTGGCCAGAAGACATATATTTTTAAAGCTAAGCATACTAAAACCCTAAAAATAGAGTATAAACGTGGCCCATGTCCTGAGAGCGGTCCCAAAAGGGCTGGGACACCTGGATGCCCAGACTAGCCCCAGCCAGACCTGCCCGTGTCCCCTCTCAGCACCTACCAGGCCGTGCATGTGCTGCACTGCAGTGTCCGTGACTCTGCGGCTGAGGTCTCCCTTGTGCTGGAGAGCATACAGGTTTTACTCAGAGCTCACTATTTTTCATCTTATTATTATTCTATTATCTGCTCTGAAAAGCTTGAAAAATGTATCCCAGACAGGGTAGAGATGAAGTTTTGTTCCTGCCAATGTATGGCATTGAAAAACAAGATGACAACAAATTGTGAATTTTAAATATATATATATATATATACACACATACATATATATCCTGGCTCTTATATAATGTCAGCATTGCTGAAATAAATGAGTCTACAAAATAATAATGGCCTTATCCATAGGCCTACGCTGCTGTGAAGCTGGACTGCTAGAGCAAGAATTGCATTTGCAGCTTGTTATTTATGCTGGAGTTTTTCCCTTCTCTTTTTTTTGAATTTGTTTGCAGGCTGTAATGGCCCTTTTTGGTTCTTCCTCAATTCATTCCTGAATTGTTTTATAGGAGTGAAATGGAGGTTTTTGATATATTGAATATATTTAATATTTAAATTCTGAGAATTTGCAGGACAGAGCAGAGACTGCCTCTTGCGATAAGAGACATTATTATTGTTGTGAAGAATTCCTTTAAGATTCCATCTTAATCATTCTGCTATTGAAATGGAAGAATAAAGTAATAAATGGTTTGAATAGACTTGATTAAAAAGAATAATTATATTCCTTGGGTGAGTTAAATATATAAACTCTTTGTGGTTTTGCATTCTTTCAACATGTGCCTGCTAGAGGGAGTTTTTCTCTTCAATAACTGCGTGCATTGGGTGTGGGAAGGAGACTGGCCATTAGCGAGGAGGTTTGGGGCCTCCTCCATGCTCTGCTCAGGGCAAGGGAAGAGGCTGGCTCTGGCAGCCCCTGGCTGGAGCCAACACCTTCCTGCCCTGCCTTGGGGACACATTTCTCGCACAAGACTGCACTGGAGGTGCACCTCCAGGCCCCTGGGACCTGCCCTCTGTCACCGACACTTTGGGGCAGCCACACTGGGTCCAGACACCCACAGTGCAGTGTGCTGCAAGGAGGAGAGACCTATGGGGCTCGCCGTCCTTGGGAAAGAAGCAACCCCATGGTGGAGAAGACAGGTTTCCCGTCAGCAAGGGCTCCTCTGCCAATGTCGGTAAGCTACAGAGCTGCCAAAAGCTGGATCCACCCTGCAGCATCTTCCCTGGAAACTCAGAGATTATAACATTTTGTGTCCTGAGTTAGGGGGAAAATCAGGCCATTGAGCAAAAAAAAGTGTTCCAAAGTGTGTCTTACAGGAGTCCTGGTCTCATGTAGGGTAATGTTTGAAGTGAAATGTTCTCACTGACTGAAGTAAGGTGTACACCTCACTGAAACATATCAAGACTTCCTTATTTACCTTAATACCCTACTGCCAGCTCTCCAAAGATGAATACACGATGGGTAAAATAAAGATTTCATTGGATCATCATTTCCTGAGGGAAACTGCTTTTCAGAAACTAAAAAAAGTCACTCCAAAAGTCTCCTTTTAACCCCCACAGTGATAGGTCTCCCCAGCTTCACTGCTTGAAAACTGTTGCTAGTGAAGAATTGCTTCCAACCTACATTTCGCTTTCTGCTCACGTCAAAGAGCAACTGCCTATCTCCCCCTTTCCCTGCAGATCTGACTGTAGATACTATACTACTAAGGCTTCATTATTTTTACAAAAATCTACTCCAGTATAGTATGAAGTGTTATAAATAATTAAAGAAACACCAGAGTTGTCAAAAAAAATGAACAAAGTACACACTGAGATGCATGCTCTTGGCTTATTTGGGTTTGTTCCATTGGCAGTTGCATCCCATAATTCAGTCCCTGGAAATACCCACCAGAAACGCAACCGGTGACGTTCATCCATCAGCCAACAAGGAACTTTGGCCTTTCCCCCAGGATCACCTAGGAACAGGGGTGGGCATCAAAGAACACCTGCAAAACACCGAGTGCAAGCCTCCTCTTGGCTTTTCCAGGGAAAGTGAAGACCCAGAATGCATCCAGCCATGCATCCAGAAGCTAGCAGGACCTCTTGTACGGCCTGCTTTGTGTGATGCTAATGTTCCAAGTGAATGCCTCATTGCTCTGCACAATAAACCTTCTTCTCTTCATTCAACACTCTCTTCCAGAAGGTCTTCTTCGTCACCATGACGACAAATAAATTGCTTCTTGTTCACTGAAATCTGGTAAAAAGCTCGTTATTAAGCTAATGTGCCCAGGGTGGCAACGCAGCCGAGAACGACGGTGCAGCTCCGTTGGTGGACACCTTCTCCTTTCTGGTCTCTGTCCCATGGCCACCTCTTCTCTGGGGTCCCTCAGTACAACTGCTCATGGCATTGCTTTCAGAGGTGTTTTGAAAAGTTAAGGACACGCAGAGAGGGGAGGAAAATCTCCTGGGTGGGAGCCAAAAACCATCTGCCTCTGCCTACTGCTGCACTCTTCCCATGTGGGGTCCGTGCTGGCCTCCAGCACGTGCAAACCCAGTGTCCCCAGCGCTGGTGCTGGTGCCACCACTGCCCCGCTCACCATCACCTCAAGCGTCCCCACAGCCACCCCACATGGTGCTGCAGGGGAAGATGCCAACATGGGGTGAGGACACAAAGGGAGGTGCATGTCGGGGAGCTGTCTGTCATCCTGCTGCGGGTCTGGGCTGTGCAGCCTGTTCCAGAGGTCACTGGTGTTTGGAGAAAGGGCCTGAGGGCGCTGCGCAGTTCAACATGGTACGGTTATGGGTGAAGCTCATGAAAACCCCCAGGAGCTGATAGCTGCTCACGGGTTGCCCATACCATTTAGCATTTCGGGGTTCGCTTGTTCTCCACCAACCACAGAATTTTTTTACCAGCTTTCTTGCTCTCCCCACAATCCAAAGTGCTAAAAGGTCCCGTGAGAGTAAATGTGAGAGCTTTCATGTGGTTACTGTCACTAGGGAAACCACTTCCTTGTGATTCACATGTTCTGTGAGCCTCTCTTCAGTTCTCTCTGCATTCAGAGAGGTAATATTGTGCTGGGGCATGTCAGGGGGATGGGGCTGGGAGCAGACCGAGGCAGCAGGAAAATGTGTTAGTGTGCAATTGATTGCAGGGGGTGGAAAAAGCTGAGCATCACGCCAGGGTGAGGTAGAGCTAATTGCTAGGAAGGGGCACATATTCAAAACTAGCAAAAAAAAAAAATCAAACTGACTGTGTGGGACTCAAAGTAAACCGTCTCTCAAAGAAGAAAATAGCATTTGTTTCCCTTTCTGGTGCTACTTTCCTTTTCTTTCCAACCCGTTTGCAATAGTTTGCGTGCTTGTGACAGCACAGGAGAGCAGACGGGGCTGATGCTATCAGGTGCAATGAGAAAGTAATGAGAAAGCGTTGGAGGGGCAGCAGAAAGGCGAGATTTGGAGAATGTCCTCGAGTGCACGTCTCTTTGAAGAGCAGATCCCAGGAACCAGGTTCAGAGAACCACAGAATTAGAATGCCTTGGGTTCCTCAGGGAGGGCCAGAGAGCCCTGGTTCTGCCATGTGTCTCAGCCTCCAGGCTCTGACCTGGGCAAAGACCTGATGGAAGTGCTGCTTTCTTCCCACACAAGCCAGCATTTTTATCCTTGCCTATGAAAATAAAATGTTACCCTTTGCATTAAGAGAATTTTTTTCATATAGATTACTTTTGATCCAAGCCCAGAATCCCAATTATATGAGTTTTCACCAAAAATGTCCACTTTCAGAGGAAAATTGCGATATAGGGTCGGTAAAATAAAATATCTGAAAACAGAGGGGTTTGTGTCAGCCTTCAGCTCAGTCCATCTCAGGTGTGCACCTGGCATCAGGTTTCCCAAGGGGCTCCTGTGCAAGCCCCCCAGATGGCCGGGCCTTGCGCTGGGGACATCCACCCCCAGCGCCCCTTCATCCCCATGCCTGCTCTGCCCCTCGCCTCCCTTTGCACCGCCCTGCTGAAACCAGATTCATGCTGGCACCGGTAGCCGACCTGCAAATTGAGTTAGCGTCCAGGTACCCTTTATAGCCGTAGAAGGTGGGTGCTTAAATCAAATGAAGATGAATATATTTGCTGGCGTATAATTGTTTTCTTTAGTAATTGCACTCAGGTCTCTTTACGTCTGATCATTAATGCTGGGCGAGGATTGTTTGTGAAATGTCTTATTGTTTCTGATGAACCCTATGAAAAGTGACATTCCTGATTATTTTGCCATGCAGCGGATTACAGCGGGTTTTACCGCTAAGCAGTATTGATGGACCTGGTGCTGTCTTTTACCGTTTAGCTGCTACTAATAAATCAGAACTGGGGTTGTTCTCCTTGTGCTGTATCCTTTATCACACACAAATATGAGAAATGAGAGCTTTCGATCTGGCGTCTTCCCAGTGGTGTTCTCCTGTTGTGGGCAGCCCTAAGGAGCTGGGCAGGGGCTGGGGACTTCAATGATGCCCAAGTGTGGGTCCTGAGCACCTCCTGGAGGTGGCAGCCACAGCAGGGGGTTGGAACTGGATGGGCGGTGAGGTCCCATACAACCTAAGCCATAGTACGATTCTGTGATTCTATAATGCTGTGATTCCATGATCCACGGTGGCTGGGGATGGCGGGTGGCTGTGCCTCGCAGGTGACGGTCCCACAGGGGACAGCAATGCACTGGTGCTTGTTCTTCACAAACCTCAGGGCTTCTCAGAGCAGGATCAGGGAGGGAGAGCGAGAAGAAGCACAGACACACGCCTCTCCCCTCCTCCCAGCCTAATTGAGCTAATTAATTTAGCGAAGATACAGTGCACCGTAATTTGCTTAGCCCCGTGAGCAGATCCACAGCAGCAGCAAGCCCTGCTGGCACAGAGCGTGGTCCTGCCAGGGGCTGCACACCCTCGCGCAGCTGCAAACCCCCGAGGGTCCCACCAGGTTCGTAGGGGCTGGTCGCACATCCAGCACCGTGCCTGGCCCCTACGCAGCTCCAGATCAAATGAATTAAATACTCCCCATGACAGAGGCTGCAATTTCTAACCTGAATGAAGTCACTTGAAACTGAGCCTCTGATTGTCAAGAGCAGTTAAACTCTCAGCTGCTGGCGCTTGTTTATTCCCCAGCGCTAGGGTCCCTTTCCTGTCATGATTAGAGAGCTCCCGGCAGAAGGGATTTTGCACAGATCCCCCTCTTCCAGAGGCTGCTTTCCTGCCTTTCTTCCTTTTTCTCTCCCTCTTAATGAAAATGTTGCGTGCTCGTCAAAGAAGTGTTTCTGGCTATGGATGAAGATGTGGAAACTGCCAGAATAGGAGACCAAATGAGCAGGCAACGGCACGCTGATTAGAGACCATTAAAATCCCTTCTGCAACTGGCAGGGGTGTAGGAAAACAAGAGGGACTTCTATGCTGAAGTGGATTGCAAAATAAAAAATTACATCTAGCTGAGGTCATTTCTTGCATGATGTATCTTGGGAAAAGAGGGGTTGCTCTTCTTTCCCTGAGATACTCAGAAATTCAAAATAAAAGCATTTAGTTTAGGGGAGCATCACGGCAGAGCAGCACAGACACGGCCAGAGAGCAGTGTTAATTTTGTTTTGTTTCTTTTTTTTTTTTTTCTTTCTCTCTACCTGACAATCTTTAGGAAAAAATGTCTTGACATTTTTGTTTCCTTATTTGCTTGTCTTCTCGACATGTCAGGAAAGAGACAAGACTGTAACACAATCCCCGCTTTCAGCAAAAGACATGCATTTGCCATCCGAACAGGCTGGGCTCTCCCTCTCGATGCAAGCTAGCACATTTGCCCAAGTTATTACCATAGATGTAGCAAGCCACATCTATTTTAACCAGCTTGTTTATCAGCATCCTTACATTTCCAAATTGCATGGGAGCTCTCTTGCTAAATACCCCCTTCTTTTTCAGGTAAGATAATTCCTAGGACAAAATGTCAGAAAGCTCAACACATCCCCTCAATTACTGCTGTACAGATTTTCTCTGAGCTACTGGACAATAAGTAGCTTTCAGGGAAGCATTAAGTAGATTTGCCCTCAAGGGTTTGCATTTCAGTAGAGTGACAGTTATTTTTGTAAATACACACACACACACAAAAAAAAAAAAAAAAAAAAAGAAAAAAAAAAAAAAAAGGGGAAAAAAAAAAGTGTGATCTTGCTGGAGAAGTAATTTGCTTCTCTCCAACCAATGATGGCTTGCACTTTATGCAAATTGGTATCTAGGGACAACAAATCCCATTTAATACATATGCATAGTTCATAAAAAAAACGACGTGAGAGAAAGAGAAAAAAGATAAAGCAACGAGTCAGCAAAAGAACAGGTTCCGAGGAAATTTATTGTCCCAAATTGGACATTTGTAACAGATGATGTGAACAAGTGTTAACTTTGTTTTCAGCAGCTCTTCACGTACATTCACTAGACATCACACAGATTATGTTTTAAGGATCTGAACTGTAATAAAAAAAAGTGTCTGTGGGCTTTGGAGTGTTGTGTTCCATATGGTTGGGGAAGTGCGGAGTTATTGCGACAAGCATCTTGTGAAGCTCATTACGCACGGCGGTGTTAGATGCGAATTGCTGCGCATCGCTATAGGGTACGTACATGACATCCCACAGTCAGCAGATAGCAACTGGAAATGAAAGATATGAAGGCACAGAGTACAGCTTCAGGGAACATGTTAGACAAAACATCTGCTGGTATCAGAAAGCTGCATTATCAGATCATTGTGGCCATGAATTTTTTATAAAGACTTTTTTTTTTTTTT
>VXAV01007084.1:176767-194637 GCA_013399715.1 Alectura lathami | reverse complement strand
CAATAAGGGAAGTATTAGGAAATTAGGAAAGCAATTAGGAATGCAGACCTAACTGCTATCACAGAACCATGGTGGGATGAATCTCATGATTGGAGTACTGTGATCGAGGGCTACAGGGTTTTCAGAAGGGATAGACAGGGCAAGAGGTGAGGGGGAGTTGCCCTCTATTTTAGGAAATTGATAGATTGTGAAGAGCTGTGTCTGAGAAACAGCCATAACCAGGCTGAGAGCTTATGGGTTAAAAGCAAGGATCAGTCCAGTAAAGGACATCTAGTTGTTGGGGTCTAACACAGGCCACCTGATCAGGGAGAAGCTGTCGACAAGGCCTTCTTGCTTCAGCTACAAGAAGTGTCGTGCTCGCAGGCTCTTCTCCTGATGGGGTATTTCAACCACCCAGATATCTGCTGGGATAGCAACACAGCAGGCTGCAAACAATCCAGGAGACTCCTGGAGACTGTTGAGGATAACTTCCTGGTCCAGGTATTAGTGGGAACCACCCAAGGTGAAGCGGTACTAGATCTGCTTCTCACCAATGCAGAGGAGAGCATTAGAGAGATTAAGACTGGAGGCAGCCTGGGCCTCCATGCCCTGGTGGAGTTTGTGATCTTAAGGAATATGGGCCTGGTAAAAAGCAGAGTCAGGACCCTGAACTTCCGGAGAGCGAACTTCCAGCTGTTCAAGGAATTAGTGGAAGGGAAATTGTCCTTAAGGGCATGGGAACAGAACAAAGCTGGCAGCAGGTTAAGGACACCCTTCTTAGAGTGCAAGAGCTCTCCATCCCCTAGCAGAAGAAATCAAGCAGAGGAGACAGGCAACTGGCATGGCTGAGCAAGAACCTGCAGCTTAAACTGAAGGAAAAGAGGGAAATGTACAGGAAGTGGAAGGAGGGTTGTGTAGCCTGGGAAAAGTGCTAGAATCATAGAATGGCTTGGGTTAGAAGGGACTTCAAAGATCATCTAGTTCCAACCCCCCTGCCATGGACAGGGCTGCCAACCACTAGCTCACTAGATCAAACTGCCCAGGGGTGTTGTCTGGATATGCAGAGATAGGATCAGGAAAGCCAAAGCACAGATGGAGCTGAACTTGGCAAGAGATGTGAAAAATAACAAGAAGGGGTTCTATAGGTACATAGACAGGAAGAGACAGGCCAAGGAGAGCATTCCCCCTCTGACAAATGAGAAGGGAGAACTGGCTTCCTCAGACATGGAAAAAGCTGAGGTACTCAATAAGTGCTTTCCCTCAGTCTTTACTGGTGGTCAGGCTTCCCATGTCTATCAGGACCCTGAACCTCTTGGTGAAGATGAGAGGAGTGGATTCCCTCCCACTGTAACAACGGAACAAGTCCAAGACCACATTATGGAACTGAACGTTTACAAGTATATGGGGCCAGATTATATGCATCCCAGGGTTCTGAGAGTGCTGGCTGATGTGGTTGCTGAGCCTCTCTCCACCATATTTGAAAAATCATGGCTTTCGGGTGAAGTCCCCAGTGACTAGAAAAAGGGAAACATCATGCCCATTTTTAAGAAAGGGAGAAAGGAAGACCTGGGGAACTACAGGCCAGTGACCGTCACATCTGTGCCTGGGAAAATCATGGAACAGATACTTCTGGAAGCCATGTTAAGCTACATGCAAGATGAGGAGGTGATCCCAGAAAGCCAGCACGGCTTCACCAAGGGCAGGTCGTGCCTGACCGATCTGGTGGCATTCTATGATGGAGTGATAGCATCGGTGGGCCAAGAAAGGGTGATGGATGTTGTCTACCTGGACTTGTGCAAGGCCTTTGACATGGTGCCGCACCATATCCTTATCTCTAAACTGGAGAGATGTGGATTTGCTTGTTGGATTGTTTGTTGGATAAAGAACTGGCTGGATGGTCGCAGCCAAAGGGTTGTAGTCAATGGCTCTATGCCCAGGTGGAGGCCGGTCACGAGCGGTGTCCCCCAGGGGTCCGTCTTGGGACCAGTGCTCTTCAGCATCTTTATTGATTACTTAGACTGTGGGATCGAGTGCACCCTCAGCAAGTTTGCTGATGACACCAAGCTGAGTGGTGCAGTTGATACCCCTGAAGGAAGGGATGCCATCCAGAGGGACCTGGACAGGCTGGAAAAGTGGGGCCACAAGAACCTCATGACGTTCAACAAGGCCAAGTGCCAGGTGTTGCACTTGGGTCGGGGCAATCCCAGGTGTGTGTACAGAGTGGGAGAAGAACCCCTTGAGAGCAGCCCTGTGGAGAAGGACTTGGGCGTTGTGATCGATGAAAAGCTGGCCATGAGGCGGCAGTGCGCTCTTGCAGCCAGGAAGGCCAATGGCATCCTGGGCTGCATCAAGAGAGGGGTGGCCAGCAGGGAGAGGGAGGTGATCGTCCCCCTCTACTCTGCCCTTGTGAGGCCTCACCTGGTGTGCTGTGTCCAGGCCTGGGGCCCCCAGTACAGAGGGGATGTGGAGTCACGAAAATTGTCAGAGGGCTGGAGCACCTCTCCTATCAGGAAAGGTTGAGGGAGTTGGGATTGTTTAGCTTGGAAAAGAGAAGGCTCCGGGGAGACCTCATTGCGGCCTTCCAATACTTGAAAGGAGCTTACAGGCAGGAGGGGGACTGACTTTTTTATGCAGATGATGATAGCACAAGGGGGAATGGGTTTAAACTGAAAGAGGGGAGGTTTAGGTTGGATGTTAGGAAGAAATTCTTCTCTGAGAGAGAGATGAGGTGCTGGCACAGGCTGCCCAGAGAAGCTGTGTCTGCCCCATCCCTGGCTGTGTTCAAGGCCAGGCTGGATGGGTTCCTGGGCAGTGTGGTCAAGTGAGCTAGTGGCTGGCAGCCCTGTCCATGGCAGGGGGGTTGGAACTAAATGATCTTTGAGGTCCCTTCCAACCCAAGCCATTCTATGATTCTATGATTCTATGAAAATCCTCAGGTTCAATACTATCTTTTTGTCCTGAAATACAGCAGGAACCTCTCCACACAGAGGGCCACTCTCAGCCTAATAAAGAGAAAAAGTCACGGCTATAGGCAACACGATTTTTT
Source organism: Alectura lathami (assembly GCA_013399715.1). Classification (NCBI taxonomy): domain Eukaryota; kingdom Metazoa; phylum Chordata; class Aves; order Galliformes; family Megapodiidae; genus Alectura; species Alectura lathami. Next base: position 191,612 of record VXAV01007084.1, on the reverse strand, counting down.
GGACTGTCTTAGAGAACAAACCTTAGCTTACAGGTTATATATCTAGAGCTTCCATTTCACTCAGAAACCAATTTTTGTTGGTCCAGTCAGTCTTTCACAAACTCTAGACATAGTTTTCTTCAGTAAGTATCTTATATTTTGATATATTGACATATATTGATATATCAGAGCTGCTCTGTTAAGTGTCCCTTTATTGTCAGTGGGGCAGAAGCAGGTAACGAGAAAAAAATGCTTCATCTGACCAGTCTTAAAGATCTACTGAAAGATGAGATGACTCACACTCCAGTAGTTTCTATTACTCTCCATTGACAAGAAAAGAAGTAGAGACAAGTGGCGCATATGCCAGTAAATCGCAACCAAGCGAATACAAGTACATAAGGTTAGAACCAAAAGTATTCTTCTAACAAAAGGGGCAAACAGTTTCATTCCTACAAAAGAGCCAGATTTACAGTGTACCTGTTTCAGAGATTATTAAAACAAAAAAAAAAGCAGTATCAATGAAATATGATCAAAACCATATTTGTGAAAATCAAAATTCTCTGTTTGTTGAAGCTCTTCTTAGATTGGTAAAGCCACAGGAGATTAGAAAGATAATTTATTTTTCAGAATCTTTATATATCTGAACCATATTAAATGAGCTTTATATTCCTGAACCTTTACTTGGCCACGAACCAGTGCAGCCCTACTGAGTAGTATCACCTTCTCATTAACATGCAAAGGCATGGCTTGAGGGAAGTAGATAAAAAGAAGGAAATATTCTTTTGAGTTCTTCTTGCTTCTCTCTGGGAGAGTAAAGTTTCTCCAAATCTGTAATGTCAAGGATACCATTCTATGCAGTAGAGTTAACAGGTAGACAGTGATAGGGCAAGGGGGAATGGATTTAAACTGAAAGAGGGGAGGTTTAGGTTGGATTTTGGGAATAAATTCTTCACAGAGATGGTGGTGAGACACTGGAACAGGCTGCCCAGAGAAGTTGTGGATGCTCTGTCCCTGGATGCATTCAAGGCCAGGCTGGATTTGTACCTGGGCAGTCTGATCAAGTGGTTGGCAAACCTGTCCACAGCAGGGGGGTTGGAACTAGGTGATCTTTGAGGTCCCTTCCAACCCAAGCCATCCTATGATTCTATGAATCTGTGATTCTAGTCGGCAAATTTACAGCCATTGTTTCCATTCCTGCTATTTCATCAATATAGATAATTGTATTTCCTGGAGCCTTTCTGGAGGAGTTATGTGATTTCCTGAAAATCTGTCTTGCTCTGCCTCCTTTTCCATCTTTCTTTCAAAGAAGCAAATTTCATCTCTGATGTCTGTAAAGGGAAGCTGAAAAATTTGATTTGGAGAAAGTGCTCCACCACAATTGAAAGAAACCCATTCAAAAATCACATAGCTGCCCTGGTTGCCTGTAAGGCTGCCAGGCTGTCTCCTGACCCATGCTTAGCAGAGCAGTTTGCCTAAGCCCTCTGTCCTCCTCTAGCAGTGATCAGCTCAGCTGCAAGATTAATTCCAGTTTCACAAAGTGACCCTCAGGGTTACTGCAGCCTCAGCACCATGTACCGATGAAGGGACATGAAAGAAGTAGGAGGAGGCTGCAGAGGGAATTGCACACTCTCCAGAAGAAAAGGGAAGCCAAAATGGTAGGGAAGGGCAATTTGACAGAATGACAGTGTGGTCACTGAACCAAAACATAACAGAGTACGCCTGGAGAGCTAATTGTCCTGGCTGTCTCCCCTTAAATAAAGACTGAAAGATCTCTGGGTGCAACAGGAGTAGGGCAACCATGTGGGAAGGTCATGAGGTCATGATCTTCCCCTGGGTTGAGGAGAGTAATCAGAGGCCTTTCACAAAAAGAGAGGTCAAAGTTACCAGCAGCTCTTACCCCTCAATAAACTAACTAACTAAAATAAAAGTCTTTCCATTCTGCTCATTTGTGTGAGGTGTGACTCCCAAAGGCTCAGAGCCCTCCAATCAGAATGCAATTTCTCTCTCTGAGTAAGGGAGGACCATGAATGTTGAAACAAGGTGCTTCACCCAGTTTAAAAAAGATCTAAGTTTAGCTGGGCAGCATGGACAGCAGGATGGACCGGCAGCAGGCTGTGGTGAGGAAGCAGCAGTCCCACAACCAGCAGTGGTCTCTTCCCTGTGGTGGCATCAGCAGATATCAAACAAGGTGGATTTTGCAAGAACTACTTTTGCAGGCTGGCACAGCTGTGTCCACACCTCTGACAACCAGGTGTATTTATGGAAGTAGCACAGACACATTTGGTGACATGCACACAATCATCTACTGCTGTATTTGATGATGATTACCTGCTGATCATTTGATGATGATGAACATTCAGAAAACTCCAGCCTGATCTAGTGGGGGAAAAAAAAAAAAAAAAAAAAAAAAAAAAAAAAGTAGGAATATTCTCAATAATTTCTTCTGGATCTTCTTAAGAAAGAGAAAAGAAGCTTATTTTCAAATACTGTAGTAACAGAAAAATGATGAAGATGAACAACCCTTTCTAGATGAACAACTACAAGAAAAATCTGCTATTTCTGATTCTCACAAATTAGCACACAGGCATCAAAACAACGATGCAAATGCTTCCAAAGGAAATTACCCTTTTTGACCTGAGTGGCTAATCAACATATTGAAGCTGTGGTCATGCATCCTGATCTAGCTGCAGCACAGCCAAAGAAGCTGTCAGCTCATTTCCAGATGTCTGTCACCATCACTTTGTCTGAGGTTAGTGGCTTGTGGACCCACTGGCATAACTATTCAGACAAGTGCTCTCTGCTTCAATACAAACAAGCCAGACAAGCCGAAATTCCATAAATATTAGATCTTCTCTAGGCTGAAGTGCTGCAGCTGTGTCCTGAAGTGATCATGTAAACAGTCACACCAGCAGTGCTGGGAACTCAAATGTCTGCTACCTCTGGTTGAGGACTGTCTGGAGAATGGAGGCATCCCCTTCTCCCCTCATGCTGTTAGATTCAAACAGCTCCAAGCCTCTTCTCTGGCAGCACTCCCCTTAAAAACTGTCTCTAGGGTTTTCTCAGGTCATATTATAATCTTTGCCTGGCTTGCTGCTTACCTTGGCTGTCAGCTTCTCTAGTGTTTCTGCCATTTCCACACAGCCACCTCCCTGGCAGCTTGTCCCGCAATACCCACCTTCCAGCAGAGCCCTCCTCCCACATAGTTCAGGTCCCTGCAGCTGGCACATAGTTTTGACAAAACTATCTGTTTGGCACATAGTTCCCAGCGTTTCAGTTGTCTGTTCTGAAAAGGATCTTAACTCCTTTATAGCAGAGTAGAAAAGTGCTAAGTTCTTCAGAGAAACAGCAAATTAGCTGATCTTTGTTCAGCATTGAAACTAGGCACAGAGAGTTACCATCAAGTAGAAATTTAAGTGGGTCCCCAGTCCAGAGTTACAGTAGGATGGGTTTTCAGAAGGGACCTAACACAACATGCTGCAGGGAAGGGATACAATCCAGAAAAGCCTGGACTGGCTTGAGAGTTAGGCTCATGCAAACCTCACAAAGTTCAACAAGGCCAAGTGCAAGGACCTGCATCTGGGTTGGCGCAATCCTGAACATGGATACAGGCCAAGCAACGAGTAGATTGAGAGCACCTCTGCGAAAAAGACTTGGTGGTACTGATAGACAAAAAATTGACTATGAGCCACCAATGTGCAATTGTACCAACTGTATCCTGGTCTTCAAAAAAGAAGGGTCACAGCAACGAGCAGAAGGCTGAAGCACTTCCCCTATGAAGACAGGCTGAGAGAGTTGGAGTTGCTCAGCCTCGATAAAACAAGGCTCTGGGGAGACTTCACAGAGGCCTTCCAGTACTTAAAGGGGGCCTACAGAAAAACTGGAGAGGAGCTCTTTATCAGGAGGGCAGCAATAGAGAAAGGGGTAATGGTTTTAAACTAGAAGAGGGCAGATATAGATTAGGTATTTGGAAGAAATTCTTTGTTATGAGAGTGATGTGACATCAGACACCAGCTGTGGATGTCTCATCCCTTCAAGGATGTCTCATCCCATTCAAAGACAGGTATGAGGGGGACCCTGGGCAGCTTGATCTGGTGGGTGGCAACCCTGCCCACGGCAAGGACTTGGAATTGGATGGACTTTAAGGTGTCTTCCAATCCAAACCATTCTATGATTCTATGATATAGATTCTCAGAAATGTGCGTTGAACATTTCTGTGTTTAAGAAGTCTTTCCCATTCTTCCTTGGTCTCATCCCCTAGGCAGTAATGGCTGGCCTGAAGGAAAACAGGCTGCTTTTATTCTATTGTCTGAACTGTTCCTTCCTTGTGTCTGAAGAAAAGCCCTGTGGCTGAAAGGCATCCTCTTCTACACCTGCTGTCATTTCATCTGCCTGAGCCCACAGGTTTGTGATCAGCTTGAACAGGGTTCCCCCCAGCTCCCAGAACTATAGCATGGACCTTTAATGTATGCCTCTGGCTGGTGATTTAGCTTTTAAATGAGATACACAATTCAATATGAAGTGGTGGCGTGAATTACATATTCTCACAGATGTGAATGCTGTTAAATTCTACAACTGATGTCTCCCAAATACCTTCCAACACTTGTATTATGCTGAGTTGCTTTCTGTATATTAATTGGTACGGTTTAACTAAGAAAGCCCATACAAAACCCATAATGAACTTCCACACTTGTAAATGAGACAGAAATAATCAATAACTGTTCTTTATTTTTTTTTCCACATTTGTATCTCTCTTGGTCCATGTTTGGTGTGAGAGGCTCCATGATGCATCACAAAAGGCCACAGCCAGAAAGCACTTGGACTGTCATTACTGAATCTTCTGCCATGAGATTCCTCAGTTTTTCAAGTTGATATAGACTAAGACATCATCTGAACTTTCAGGTTTTCCCAGAACTGAATGAATTTTCTCAGATTTCTGCAATGCAGTCATTGTCTCTGTGTAATCTCTATTTGCTGAATGAAGCCCTATAAAGCTCTTCAACTCTAGCTCCCGTTTGTTTTTGTAAAGCCTATTTTCTTGAAAGGTTTCCTTGTATTAACAGCATATAGCATTTTCTTCCTGAGGTCTTTTTCATTCTGACCTAAAAACTTAATGTTTATCTCCCTGTATTTTAATCTTTCAAGCTGTATCAATGGAACATTCTCTCTTGCTTTCCTCAAGGATTTTTATAACTATTTGGCTTTGATCTTTTTGTGATTGCATACAATCAGGGCCAGGCAAACTACAAACCACATACAGTGCTTTGCTTGTTTGAAACAGAGCTAAATTAGATCTCTATATTTAAATACATATATTGAGTAAGTTTCAGTGAACCTCTATATTTGTTTACTCTGTTTTTTATTCCACTAATCAACTCATGAAAAATTTTACTGAGCACAGGTCAATAGCTAAACTTGTTATCACTCAGGTGTAAAAATATAAAATCTATATAATCATTTTCTTGCTATTCTTCTCTCAGAGGCACAGAGGGAATGAAAACAGTGGAAAACATAACAAATGGCATAGAACATACTTAGGCAGAGGGAGCCAGTGTATGATTGTTTCTTTTGCTGCCCTAAAATCTTTCGTCTTTCAACTTCTACTATCTGAAAGAGTAGCTTTTCCCTTTAGTGTTGCCCATAAACTATAGGAAATGTGTAGCCACACACAACTAGTGATAAGTCTGCCAACATTTATTCTGGAGAAACACTGTTCCTGCTGGGGAGAAAAGAATGATGGTGGTCTTCAACTGAAGAGGTCGTTAAATTAAAGGACAGCTCAAACTATGCTATATTGACTGAGCATTGTGAGTGTCTCCCTTACTGGGCTCAGCTCTAGCAACTAATTTCTTGGAGAGAGTCCTCAAAAATGCAGTCATGCTTCATGAAGTCTGGCAACAACATGCTCAGCCCATCAGCTCATACATGGGTAGTTACCTGTAGAACGGAGGAGTCTCCTGTTGGCTCCATGCCCCAGATGATGTTGCTGGTGTTAATGCTTCTAGTGTTCCTCGGTTATAAGCAGCTTTGGTAGAGGTCAGACAAGCCACGCTCCTCAGGTCTTATAGATTGCTTGGCCAGTGGCAAAGCCTACCCTGTGTTTCTTTCCTGCTAAGTAAAATTCTCCTCCCACCTTCCACTCACCCTCAGCTTGGAATGCTATCACCACTACAACTTGAATATGTAGCTATGAATACATTCACTCCAGTAACACTGTCGTGGTTTTTCCATAAGTATTCCATATCATGGCATCATGTAATAAACTGAGGGAGTTGGGAGAGCTTCCGAGGGAGAACTACAGCTCTCAAGGTGCTCCTGTCCCTCCCATGGGCTTTCTGGGAGGAAGACACAAGGACTACAACTCCCGACACACTCCTGCCCTTCCCACGTGATTTCTGGTTGGAAGACAACATGCCAACAGAGTTCCTCTGCACCTCCAATTGCCATTGTGGACTACACAGTCATTTTCCAATTTTATCAGATTTATTGCTCTCAATTCCCTTCATATTGCATTATCTCACTTTCCTTTACCATTTTAAGTAAAATAGTTTTCTCCTTATCTCAGTCCAGCATCTCCTCCTTTCTCACTCCTCTGTCTGGCCTCAGTGAGGGAAGGGGTGGGAGAGAGGGCTAGGCACTGCCACGAGACAATCTTTAATTGACCCACAACAAACACACATTGTTTTCCTCACTATGCTTCAGTTAAATTTTTCTGACATGGATCTTCTCTGGCATTAACCTGACAGCAAGAAATCCAGATAAGCCAATAATAACTTTAGATTAACCTGTTCTACAACTTCTAAATCACCTAGGTATCCCTACATACTTTGTGAATCCTTTCTGTGCACCTTAATCTTTTGAACCCCCAAAGAGCATATAAACTTTAAGCACATGAATACAGACACAGCCTTGTATTTGCTTACCTCACCCAACAGAAGGTTCGCAGTGTCTAATCTGCAGATACACATGGCTAAATATCAGTCTATGAAAGCAGGATGGCTCCATGGTTCGACAAATCCCAGGCTGCTGCCTTGCTGGAACCGGTATGCCTGATGCATACGCATCTTTTCCTAATTCTTCTGGGCTTGAAGCCGCCTTTGATAAGAGTAAGGCAGAATGAAAGCAGCACAGAGTGCAAGACAAGCAGAGCTTCTGAACACTGCTAAACATTTAGCAGCTTGTAAGGTATCTACTCAAATCAGCACTAGAAGTGTGCTGGACAGGGTGGACAAACAACACTGTACACTGAACAACTTAACTACCATGCAACATATGTAGGGTATATATCATGGATGAAAAAACATTGAATATATGATCTTTAGGGGATTTTTATTATCTTCGTCAGATATCTTTCACAGCAGTATTTAAGTTCTTTGAGATTCTGCTACAGGCCTTGACATGGAAATGTCAATATTGTCATGTTAATATCAAGGTTATGTCAAGTTAAAAAAAGAAAGGAGTTTGTTTTTACTTCAATAGTACTATTTTATGCATTAAAGTGTCAGCGAAAGTTAGTGAAAGAGTAGGGACTCCATGAGCTGGGACTGAATAGAAGACCATTTTCCACCTATGTCTAGAGTCCTATACTTGATAGATAACTGTTTATGAACTTGACATGATATTCCTAGTGTAGATGAGGCCAAGCTGTTATGAAGCAGGCTATAGTGTACTATAAAATACCGTAGGAGGTGTTTATTGGAAAGGTATAGGACAAGGGCAGTACAAAACTTCCATAATTTGCCAAGTCTAACTACTCCTTAATTCTAGTTTTGTCATCTTACAAACATATTACTACTGAGCTTCTAGTGTCATGTGATAAAATTTTAAAATAACCAACTCCTCCTGATTTAGGAGAAAATTCACTTTGAATGCTTACAAGCTTGAAGACATTATACCAGATGTTGTTTTATTGTTACAAAGTTTCACTATTTTTAACCCAACTACAATGCTCCTGGCAGGCCCAAGCAAAATTTTTGAGGGCTTAGCTTTGGCAGAATTATAATTTCTCTTTATAAACCAGCAAAACTTCTCACAGCCCCAATGAAAGCAATCCTTACTACCAAAGTGACAAACATAACAGCCACAATGATTAGTTTTACTGCTGCTTTTATCTTCCTATAAAGCTCTGCAGTCACATCGACGAAGCAGCACTGAAGCTTCCTTCATATGCTCACTTCAGGTCTCCATTCCGCTTGGCTGGAAATGGGATTGTCTTTTAGCTATATGCTCCCATGCAGGAGATTTCTAGTTCAAGGGCCAACAACAGTAAAAATAATAGATACTAATGGCAAAACTGTTCTTTGCAACGAAATACAATACTCATTTTTTAAGTTTTATATGGCTGATTGGACTTAGGAAAATAAATCATACATTCATCTTCATATGGAAAGTTGTAAAGGACCATTAATCTACTGTCCCATGTGCACAGTCCCATTCCATCATACTGCTTCTGTATCAGAGCAGTAGACTGCATATCCAGCATCCATCATTAGAACCATTTTTCTCTTGGAAACTGGATATTTAGAAAGATATGCATGACAAAACTATACTTCTCAACAGGCGCTTTATCAAACATAAAGGCTATAATCCTGATTATTTCAGTAAAACTGAGTGCATTATTCATTGACTCTTGAAAATTCTATAGGATAAAGGGATGATACGGAAATCGTCATGGTAAATTATGATCTGTCATTAAAAAAGGACTCATACCTTCTCTTCTGCTCCAAAGATGGTGTCAAAGATTCAAACATGATCTTTTAATGTAGTGTAATGTAGTGAAACGCAAAGATGCCAGTATTTAAGTCAGCCAGTAGTTAGAAAATCAATGCAGAACCATCTGATTTGTCATTATAATTCAGTTGGCAGCAATGTGCAGAGCTCCATGGGAGTAAGATTTGTTTGGGCTAGTGATATGAGAGGGACTCAGCAAGTGTGTTCGTACACAGCATGAATCCATGTGCCAGAATGCTGTTGGAGGGGAGAAACCAAAACAGTAAATCTCACCTATCCAATGTGCAGTGTTACTAGCAGCAACAGTTCTCAGGTAAACAACATTTGTGCAGTGGAAAAAGAACTATTCTATAATGACTGTTTTTTCAATCCACAAATTCCCTCTCTTTAGTCTTTTTTGATCTCCAGACATGCTAGTGATTCATATACGCACTAAAAGTAGGCTATGCTGTGGTTTGGTTGTACTCTATAACACATTCCATTCAGTTTCTGCCATGATCTGTCCCAAAGATGGGTTGATTTGGCTAAATACAGTCTTCAAGTTTTAACCATATATACATTGGTATCATTGTACAGAAGATATTTTGACTTATAATAATTCTGTACAACTGTGCAGAATTTGTGCCTTTATTTAAAAAGTTGGGCACCCTTTCTCAAATAAAAACCGAACAAGTGATGTGTAATGTAGCTGCTGAAAGAAAGGATATTACTAATAAAAATAAAAAGGCTAGGGCCATATGAGCAAACATGGGAACAAATGCGTACCCATATGGAAAGTCAGCGCTAGAGCTGAAAGCTTATGAAAACACCTGCATCTAAATTTTGACCTTAAGCTTTTCTCCTTGTTATATTTCCCCTGGCTTAGCCAAAATCTGCAAATAAACAATCCAATCAAACTGCAGGACTTCTACAGGAATTCACTGTGTCCATCTGTTTGTGAATCAGTCACAGGCAGAATCAAGTAAACAATAAATACATGAAGACACAAATAATAAGACTTTACTGGGGGGGAAAAAAATGTCTTCTCATGCCAGGAATGTGTTATGTGTTCTAAAACTGGCAATATTTTTTACATTTATTCTGGGAGAAGGAAAAAAGGCAGCAGCTCAGCTGCCTTTCTATGATTTCTTAACAGACACTTCATCATTTATTGTTTATTCCCTTTATATATCTTCCACAGTGCAAAATTTATGTAACTGTTTATTATGTAGTTATAATTTACTCCTAGTCTCAATGTTCAGAAAGAAAGGGGTCCCGTGGAGTTTTGAAGAAAATTCTTAATTCTGTCTGGAATGTTGTTAGCTATTTCTATTAAAAGAAATATTTACAAGTAAATACTGACAGAATTTGAGGGGATATTTAGGGTGAAGAAGATCAGACTAAAGGAAGAAAATCTACAATTCAGTAAAAAAGTTACTACAGTGAAAACATATTTTTTCCTTAGTACCACTGAGGGAAGAGTTTAAACTGGTGCAAAGGCGAAAATGTTTGTCTGTTTGTTCACATTATGAATTTAGCAGCCGTTGGGGTATTGCTGCAATTCTTTCCGTGTAGCCACTTGTATCTTTGCGTTCAAGCCATTCTCAGGAAGGTCTCTTTTCCTGCAGTTCACCTATTGCCAGGCTGCTCCTTCCTGACATAAGCCCAAAGACATTCTCCATTTCCCAAGTGATTCCAGATATTCATGCTTTCCAAAGGTAGCTCAAGGCAGCTCAGAAGCGTAGACAAGCTGAAATGTTTTATCCTCGTGGATGAGGGCAAAGCAGCTGAAGTAAAGGGCAGTGCAATTCAGTATTTTTATGATACTTAGGGGCTATTAGGAAGGAAGGGTGAGAACGTTCTTTCAGGAGTGGGACTTTTTTGATAGGCAAAGGAAGACTACACGCTTAAGCAGTGGACAGAAGTGATGAAGAGTAAGGTCATTCTCAGGTTTTCAGGGAGATTTTGTGGAAGAGGGTTGGGAGGTATCCGACTCTGAAAGGCTGTTAGTAGAGATTACTTCCTCTTCCCATTCCCTCAGTCTTTTGATACTGCCGGTAGTGACTTCTCCTCTTCCCTAGCACTTCGGGGACTCCCTGTTCCCAATCTAGTCATCCTTGAGGGTCCCCCAGCCATCCTAGCCTCTGAAGTGTTTTCTTTCTTCAGTTACCTCATCTCCTCTTCTCACGCCCATTTAAGAAGGTATCTCCTCCTCTGAAAAATTTCCTTTCTTGCACCAACCACCCAGCCCACAGCATCACTTCAAACCATGAGGAAAGGGGCCACATAAGTGTGACTTGGGACACAATGCCCATCTTTGCCATTCTAGCTCCTTCTAGGTATTGTGAAGTTTTGGATCACCACCTCTTCCCAGTAGGAGCTGCTGCCCTGTCTATCCTGATCCCATGCTCATCTTTAGGAGCTGAGGGCTCCAAACATATGATGTGTGGAATGACTGTTCAGATAAGAAAATATGGTCCAGAAGAAACTACCATGAGATATACACTAGGTCCACTGAAAACTACATTCAGAGAACAGTCAGCAAATGTGTGTCATCACCTAGACATACGGGTGTATTGAATGTGTTTCCAAAGCGCCTATTCTAAGTATAGCTGCGTGTTACAGTCATGTCTGCCTTGGAAGAGAGATGAACAAGTATGTTCTGGAAAAAAAATATATATATATATCTTCAGCAAACTCTAGACCTAGTATAACATAAGTGGTTTTATAAAAATAAAAAATAATAAAATTTATTTTTATAAAAATAAAACACCCTGGAAAGAAATAAAATCAGTCAAACCCTTTCACTGAATTGTTTCTGTTTATTATTATCAGTTTTGGCATGTTCTGAACTAACAGTCACTGTGAACAAATTTGAGGCATGGCTAACCAGTCTGTATGGTCCAGGGACCATTCCCAATGTGCAGTTTCTGTGCAATCCTCTGTTTTTGAGTTTGTTGTGGTTTAACTCAGCAGGCAGCTATTCACCACACAGCTTTTCACTCATTCCCCCACCCACGCCAGTGGGATGAGGGAGAGGAACAGGAAAAAAGTAGAACTTATACATTGAGATAAAAACTATTTACTGACAGTAAAGGGAAAGGGAAAGGGAAATACAATATTTGTATATGTACAAAACAAGTGACGTACAACATAATTGCTCACCACCCGCTGACTGATGCCCAGCCAGTCCCCAGGAAGCAGCTGCCCATGGCCAACTCCCCTCAGTTTTTAAAGTTCTCATGATGCCATACAATATGGAATATCCCTTTGACCAGTTTAGGTCAGCTGCCCTGGGATTCTGTCCCCTCCCAGCAACTTGTGCCTCTTCGGCCCCCCTAGCTGGCAGGACAGTAGGAGAAGTGAGAAGCTGAAATGTCCTTGGCTCTGGGCAGCACTGCTCAGCAGCAACTATCAACATTGTTTCTCTCCTAAAACCAAAACACAGCATCTTACCAAGTACTATGAAGAAAATGTAACTCTGTCCCAGCTGAAACCAATGCAGAGGTTGTGATGGTTTGTTAGACGTGAGCCAGTCCACGCCAGTGCATCTCGGTGCCCAGTAAATTAAACTTGTGTGTTAGCATTCCTTGTAAAATATCAACAATATGTTGGCATAGTTATTGACATGCATTTCAGCTGATGCTGAAAACAAAACAGAATATACAATGTAAAAGAGTTAGGCACTGAATTTCACAACAGCAGCAAGAAATATAGTCTCCAAATAATCTGCCTCACCACCTCACCTACTGCTGTTGAAATGACAGTTTGGGTTTTTAAATCTCATAAATCCTTCTCTAATGAAGAGATTATGAACAAGCAACTACAAGAAGGCTTCCTAGATTTGCTTTCAGATTGTGACACTTTGGTCACCCCTATATAATAGATTTAAGGTCACTGTGATGTTGCTCAATGCAACTGTTTTTAAGAAGATACATCAGCAAAAGTTCCCACTGAAAGTATAACACGCATCTCATTACCCAGGCTCATGAAAAAAATTATCAGCACTCATGAGGTGGCTAAATACTCTGTAGTCTTCAGGAATACTGCCCATGTTAAAATCCAGAGACAGTGGAGCCAGGACGCTTCTGAGGGTTGGCTGCAATTAGTCATTGCAACTATCTACAACATGCAAGAACATCTGCAAAGATCTTGGGCTGTGAAACATATCTTCCTCAGGGAAGCAGCCTATAAATTCAAAGCTATGCTCTACATAAAGTCACTGTTCTCTGCTTGGTAATACAAGAAAATAAAAGAAAGGAGGAAGAGAGAGACACTGAGGAAGAGAGAGAAGAAAAAAAAAAAAAGTATTTAATCACACACAGGATAGCATGAGAAGTCACTCAAGCTATAAGCTTACCTAGATGACGGTAAGGTAGTGTGTTCAAACAACCTTGGAAGTTCTTGTTACCATACTCTATTAACAAAAAAATTACTACCAAACCTCTCTCTTACGGGAATTTGAGATACTAATCAGAAAGGCTAGTGCTTAAACTCAAATTACAGCTCTTCTACCTACATCTTGACTTGTTCTACATTCTCATCCATCATCCTCACTTTGATAGACGTGATTCTAGTGTACAGTAAATTTCCTTGAAAAGTTTTGGATCTAGTTTAGTCACAAGAGCTGTAGTACACTCACATTTTCCACTTCCTTATATTAAGTTTTGAAATTCCTTTGCTATTAATCTTTTATTTATTAACCTTATTTATTAAGTCTTAATAAAACTGAAAGAGGTGGGAGAATCTTGGGGTTGATTCTCCCATTATTCCAAAAAGGCTTTCAGTGAGACTTCAGCAGATCCCAGTACCCTGTTAGGACTTTTGTAAACTACAGGTGATCGTAAAAGAGGGTAAATTAGCATCAAATGGGAGACAGAAATAGAAGTACAATGGCCCAGAAGTGCCTGCCAAAGCCAGTGGAAAGGCAGAATTTTGGAGGAACCACAAACACAATTCTAGATTGTACTTTTCTTGTATATTATTAATCCCCAACCCACCCCTTTTTTCCACACAAAACAGGAGCCAGGAAAAGAAGAGGTGGGTAAGTCAGCTACTGAAGAAAATGCATCCTCTGGATAGCAGGAAAAGAAGAAGATGCAAATAAACCATTTATTTATACCCTTGTAAGATCAGCCCTGAGTGTCTTGTCACATTTTTTCTTTCCCCTTTAATCTGACAGTCAAAAAATGACAACAAAATTCCTCTAGTTGAGATGTAGATCAAAATAGTTTTATATCAGACAAGATCCTAAGCCTAAATATAATTTGTAGATAATTTTAAATATTCTGAATTAAAAAAAAAAAAAAAGTATTCAAAACTAATACACAGTTTTTAAATAAAAACACCCTAAAAACTACTTGTGCTATCATAAAATAGGTTCAGTTTTCATACCTGAGAAAATCAAAGGGCATAATCCATCAAAGGAGAATTATCCTCCATTGGGCTATAACACAAATCAAGGGAGTATAAAACCTATGTAATGTCGCAGTTTTATATTAAAACGTAAATGTTAGCACCAGGATGGATTTTGCTTTCAAGATACAGGTCTGTTTTGCATTGCCCCTGGGTGAGCTCATTACATGGCAGGTCAGCTCTGGTTTGATTTGCAATGGATTTCAGCAAGCTGCTTTCTAACTATATGAGTATGATGATATGTTTAGCCTGATCTGGCATGAATTCTTTGAATAGCAGAAATTACCCTGGTAATAAAAACTGTAGACCTCCCCAGCAAAATTGTGCGCTTGCTCAGACTACACAGCTTCCACTGGTAGCAGAATATTCAAAATGGATGAAATCTTAGACCCTGTAATGTGAATTTCATTCTGGAACAGGAAAAAAGTATATTGACAAAAACTGTTTCATGTTAGAATCCCAGACTGAATCTCTTCTTTAGAAATCCAATTTAGAAATCCAATTGCTCCTTTGTAGTTACAAGTATACAGTTATACAGTTATACTTGTAACTGTATAGCGCATCATAATGCAGACAAATGAGGAATGTGGAATATTGACATCAGCTTTGATTTATTTCGGTTATGAGGTATGAAAGTAAGTTTCCACCCCCTTTTGGAGAGATCAAAAGTGCAGCAACACCATAGAATTATTTATCAACTGTCCAAAAGATCTCACAATATGCATGTCTTACAATCTTAAAATAA
>VXAV01007084.1:158257-168520 GCA_013399715.1 Alectura lathami | reverse complement strand
CCTTCCTGCCTTCCTGCCTTCCTGCCTTCCTGCCTTCCCTTCCCTTCCCTTCCCTTCCCTTCCCTTCCCGTTCACTTTACTTTCACTTTACTTTCACTTTACTTTCACTTTCACTTTCTTTTCACGTTCCTTTTCTTTCTGCTCCATGGAGGGGTTACTGGTTTCTTCAGGTATGAAACGTGCTGCAAAAATCTGACAGGACTTATTGCAAACACTAGTGAAGGAGGCTGAAGCTCTCTACCCTGCAAGCAAAACAGAAAGGGGAAAACAGCACTCAACCAAACAAGACTTCATATCCTTTCCTTTTATCCCCTTAATCTCTGGTCTTTTCCTCATTTTTTTTTCTGACACTTTGTATGGCCTGAAGCACCCCTAGTTTCATCCAAAGTTTTAAGAAAAGCTCAATTATTTTGCATCTGCCTGTGAACTAGTCACTCGCTAAGAGTTATTCTTTACTACGATTACAGCACGCAGTTATTTCATGTCTGTGAAATGAGATTGAAGGATTTAAGGTTAAGTCTAGAGAAGACTGAGGGAAGGCACGGTAAAACTTACAAACATGTAAAGGGGTGCTCCTGAGCAAGAATAAGGTAAGATAATTTGGGGCATTTCCCAGTGACTGAAAGCTCCAGAGTGCAGTGCCCTGGATCTCTGTATCACTGAGCCTCTTTAAGAAGATATTAGATGGGGATTTGTCATAAATAAGACAGTTGTATTGATCCTGAGTTTGGACGTTGGTTTGGACTAAGCCAAACTCTTGTGCTGTGGCTACTTCTGCAAGTCAGTGTCTTACGGAATGTTGGTCACAGCACTAAGGTTTGTTTTGAACGCTTCTCTGAACCATGATTTAAGTAACAATTTACTCTCATGTAGTGTCAGAGAGAAGCTGGAATATTTCTTCTCTCTCATCCTTCTACGGTGTCAGATTTATCATCGTGGATATGTAAGTTGGTCTTGGTCTATATATAACTCTGAGAGAAAAAAATCAAGCTGTAGTCCTAAAAGAACTGCAGACTCTTATAATGCGGAGTATTTCTTTTTCTGCGTATGAGGCCTGGGGCATGTGTTTCTCTCTCATTTTCTCTTATGTTTAGAATCTGCATCTCTGGAACAGGTCATACTTTCACCATCACAGGTATTCCTTCTCTCTCATCGATTTGAATGTTTTCAGAGCCGTGAATCAATTATTCACTGAAGGAAAAGTCATTCACATTGTTTTCACAAAAGTGACCAGCAAAAAGTAGAAAACCATACTCTTTAAATGATTTTACAACTAGAGGTTATTTATTCAGATAGTAAGTAACTTATATTGCCTGTCTCCAGTCAGGTATTCAAATAAAAAACAAGATATAATAATCACTCTTAAAATCCTGGTGAAGGAATTCCTCTTTAATGATGCATAAGTTGAATGTGCTGATGGTCTTGAAAGCCTGCAATCACTTCTGCCCTGCTTATGTGTTCTGTTCTCCAGCTGGACAGAAGCCAGCTATAAATCGCTTGGCTCACGAATGAAAGAGACAACTTCCAGTCTCCCTTTCTACATCACCATTATCTGTGATATACGAGTATTTGTGCAATTACTAGTGTTCCATAAGACTATATGTCAGTCTCAAAGGCTGCAGAAATCAGTATAACAATGAAAAGCAATCCTGAAACTGCAAAATTAATGATTTCCTGATTTCAACAATTAGGCTGTTGTTTGAAGAGCATCAGTCTTCTGTTGAAAAATAAGTAGCACTACAAGACAACACAAGCAACAGTTTACACATTGCAATTGTTTTTATTAGATTATGTAAGCACTAAAAACCCTAAATTAATGAACAAGTAACATCGGGCATTCAATCAAAAATCAAGATAGTTCATTAACTGCAAATGAGCAGAAGAATGGACTGAAAAACCAATGGCTGTTATTCATAGCAAGTTCATGCATGTATCATGGAGCTTCAGTTAAAACATCAAGGTTTGTGATATCAAAAAGAAAAAAAAAAGGATATTGTGGTGCTGTAGCAGTAATTTGTATATCATATTGCTATCCATATTTTTCACCATACTTGTTTGTCTAGAGTGCAAAACTTCTGTTATCTACAGAATGAAGTGGACTACTGGGGCACACTATTGACAACAGAAATGTTATTAGTGGTAGGCTGACCATTTTTTATTATTTGTCTACGGGAGCAGAAACATTTTTTGCTATCCAGCAGTGCAAGGCAGTAATTCCACACTATGAGCTGGGAGGGGAAAATAATAGTCTTATAACCATTTTTTTTTTTTTTGATGCATAGGATCTTATATTTTAAAATGCCACAGTAACTTTTTTTTTTTCTCTGTGGAAATGGAAACAGTGCAACGAGATGGCATCATGCTCATTGGCATAACTGCTGGTGTGTCTCTACAGTAACCCTTGTTCATACCATCTGCGAGTGGTCATATGGCTGTGGACCCAAAGTGTTGCACAGATCATTTTCCTTCAACATTTATTCCCGAGCATCAGTGTCAGCTTTACTAATAAGTGCGACACTGTACAAAACTGGTACTTGCCTGGGTCTAGGATGGAAGGAAGGTAAAGTCTGATGGTCCAGTAACAAACAAATTCTTTGTCCCGGGGTTTTCATCAGAGTAATCAGATTGACATAAAGTCTCCTTGAGCCACTTCAGTAAAAGGTACAGTAAGGTCATTAGTGTCTGCGTGAATTTTCAAATGCCTGTTTTACCTGGATCTGAAGAAATAAAAATCCTACCAAAACATTAACATGAGTAATATCTTGTCCCACAAATCACCTTAAGGACACAAGAATTTTTGATTCAGGCAGGAATTTACCAGTATGCCATCAAAGTATTTTGTAATTTCATGGGCTGCTGTGATTTAACCATGAACATAAAAGTCACAAGGAAGCCAAGGGGAGCTGTGTTCACTTCAGCCTGTTATGTACCACCGAGACATACCTTTTAACTGCTGAAGTCTATCCACTGCAAAACACTGCTTAATTAAACACACACTGACAGGATGCCACTAATGGCTGCTACATAATTAAGGTACATGGGCTAGAAGGCATGTTGCCTTAAATAGAATAATACATTGGACTTCCCAACTTGGCACAGAGTTTTAGATTAACAGGGCTGCTGCTAGTTTCTCATCTGTATCTGCAAGCAGACACCAACCTTGACACTGGCTCCTGCAAGGAGAGACCAAGTGATGCTCACAGAGACAGCTGAAGTTGCAAGAAGAGACAGAAGGGGTGAACTACTGTACTTGCTCTTTCCTGTGGCTAGATGTAGAGAAACACAGCAATCTCACCAGCTGGTTTTGCAAATGTAATGGTGTTTACTGGCAGGGAGAGAAAAAGCACAGGAAGAAAGGAGTATATTCCAGCTTCTAAAAGATGAGCCGAACTACGAGTTTAGAACCGATTGTGCACAATATTGTAGGCAAAGCCAATGAACAGCCTCTTCCACATAAATAAATATTTAAATAAGCAGTTTCAATCCATACATCAGAGATATATTTTAATTTCAAATGAATTTTTCAGCATTACTAAGATGAAGATATGTGGTTTGCAACTGTTGTCTATGGTTTAAAATATCAATGTTATCATCACAGGGTTTAAAATTTATTTTTTGAGCAATGGTACATGTCACTGTTATAGAAATAACCATTGCCAGAAATAGCATATTTTAACAAAGCAACTTGAAATAGTAGTTTCCTATATAGGAAACTGAAGGTTAGTTTTAGCCAGCATCATCATTCTGTCCCAGCCTTCTAGTCAGTAACTAGAGCAATATCTATCTTATGTAATGGAATATTTCTGACAGCTCAAGGAGAGATAATGGTAGTACTAGTCAGATAACATGAGAGTCATTTATCCAACATTATTTCATTCATCTTCCACTCATTCACTACAAATAAAGAAAATGTCTATGCTATATAAAGATTTCTAAAACAAGATGATGCTTACTGTATCTCCATTATTTGTGCAAAAATAAATCTCCTTGATTTATCTTTCCAGCAATTTACCATGAGTGACATGTCAAAATCTCTAAGTTCCTTTTAAGATTTGGCATCTCTTATAAACGATAGACAGAAAATGCCTGGGGACTCTGAAAGTTCAAATTCTTTTTATTAACTAAAGTCATTATTTAATACATCTTGATTGAAAGGCAAGAGTCCAGCTGAAGATATCAAGCGATCATCTTCATGGCAAAAACAAATCTATAGCATTGAATTGCATTAGGAGCAAATGTGTGTTTCAGAACTGAATTTGGGTGGAGTTTATCTTTCCTCTCTCTCTCTTTTTTTTTTTTTTCTGTTGTTTGTTTGTTTGTTTTGTTTGTGAAGGAAGCACTTTGCAAGTCTACTGGTAAAAGTGAGATTGTATGCTATTGACATTCTAGTGAGCTAGTGGCTGGCAGTCCTGTCCACGGCAGGGGGGTTGGAATTAGATGATCTTTGTGGTCCCTTCCAACCCAAGCCATTCTATGATTCTATGATTCTGTGATTCTATGACAGCATCATTATGCTTTTCAGTGAAAAGCTGCAAGGTTAGAGCTACAGGAATGCTACAGGGTGTTTTAAAAGGAATCTATTAACACTGCTACACAACCCCTTATATCCACAATATGTTGGTGCTACATCTACACTAAAATTGCTTTCCTGTTCCAGACAGGTTTCTCCAGATTTCTTTTCTTAGGAGAAAAGAAACATGTAGGAAAATGAAACATTTATGTTGCTAAGGATATCTTCATCCAGCTGGAACCACTGAAGAGATTTCACATAGTTTGGTATCTCATTTTAAAAATGCTCAAGTCAATTACCAGCCTGCTATAGATAGTTTTCTCACCAGCGTATTAAAAATGTGCTGCCAAGATGTGTTATGAAAGCTCCACGACAACAATATTTAGGACTGCATTTGTGCACTGAATTATGATTAGACTTCCCACTACTAGTTTTCATGACACCTAACAATCATCTACCCTCTATGAATATATAGCAGAGCCTATACTATGCAATTGAATGCAAACAGCTAGGTAGATGGATACTTCATGCAAAAGCAGTGAGGATCCTGGAGACAAGAAGAGAATTGCACTGCATTTCACATGACTTTCCCTTTCTTGTCACAAGAATTTCCCTAGTGTTTACAAGCTAGAGACTTGATTTTGTTTTGTAGTTGAATGTTACACAGCCCCACCACTTTGGGACACTGAGTTATGATTGGATATGTCTGGAGAGGTTTTTCCCATTCTCATCAGACATTATTTGACCAGCAGAACCTGTGGATGAGAGGCTGATAAGTCCTTACTCTTTTCAGATCAAAATCTGGGAAGTTCTGATCTACACATTGCCTGGGCCAATCTTTCACTTAGATACATGACAACAGTCCATTCACTCATGTTTTTGACTTCAAAGCATTGTACAAAAACAAATGAATGACCAAACTTTTAGAAGGACAGTTGGTACAAGTGAACAAATAACTGGCTAAATTCAAAAAGTACAAATTCAAATCAGTTACTGACCTGGGGACTGTTTGATTCATGCAGAGGGTTTGCAGTCTTACAATGATGAGACATGTATAAGAGCAGAAAAACCTTTTGTCCAGACAATATCTTACTTGTTAATTGTTACAGTCATAAGGTTGCCAACAAGTGAATGCCATGAATAACTCCACAAAGGAAGGTAAGATCATACTGACTACTTCTTCACAGGAAAATATGCATCAGTTTGACTTAACATGTTAACTCTCACCAATACTGGAAAAAAGTTAATTTTCAATATTGTCATTATTATTATTATATAGGACAAAGTAAGTTTTTCTAGCCACACCTCCCAAGTTGTGGAGAGCAAAGGTGAGAACTGGGAGAAGGAAGATCCACCCACTGTGAGTGAAGATCAGGTTTGAGATCATCTGAAGAACTTGAAGGTGCACAAGTCCATGGGACCTGATGGGATCCATCCATGGGTGGATCAGAGAACAGGCGGATGAAGTTGTCAAGCCAATATCCATCATATTTGAAAGGTCATAGCAGTCTGGAGAAGTTCCTGCTGATTGGAGAAGGGAAAACATCACCCCCATTTTCAAAAAGGGAAAAAAGTAAGATCCGGCAAACTACAGACCAGTCAGTCTCACCTCTGTGCCTGGCAAGATCATGGAGCAGATCCTCCTGAAGGATCTGCTAAGGCACACAGAAAATGAAGATGAGGTGATTGGTGGCAACCAACATGGGTTCACCAAGGGCAAATTGTGCCTGACAAATCTGGTGGCCTTTTATGGTGGAGTTACAGCATCAGAGCATAAGGGAAGAGCAACTGGCATCATCTACCTGGACTTATGCAAAGCATTTGACGCTGTTTCACACAACATACTGGTCACTAAATTGGAAAAACACAGATGTGGTGGATGGACCACTCACTGGATAAGGAACTGGAACCCAGAGAGTTGTGGTCAACATCTCAATGTCAAAATAGAGACCGGTGATATGTGGCGTCCCTCAGGGATCAGTACTGGGACCGGTGCTGTTTAACATCTTTGTCAGTGACATGGACAGTGTAATCGAGTGCACCTTCAGCAAGTCTTCAGATGACACCAAGCTGTGTGGTGCTGTTGACATGCTAGAGGGAAGGGATGCCATCCAGAGGGACCTGGCCAGGCTGGAGAGGTGGGCCCATGCCAACCTCATCAAGTTCAACAAGGCCAAGTGTAAGGTCCTGCACGTGGGTCGGGGCAATCCCAAGCACAAATACAGGTTGGGCGGAGAATGGCTGGAGAGCAGCTCTGAGGAGAAAGATTTGGGGGTGTCGGTTGATGAAAAACTCAACATGAGCCGACAATGTGCGCTTGCAGCCCAGAAGGCCAACTGCATCCTGGGCTGCGTCTGGAGAAGTGTGACCATCAGGGGGAGGGAGGTGATTCTACTCTGCTCTCATGAGACCCCACCTGGAGTACTACATCCAGTTCTGGGGCCCCCAACACAAGAAGTACATTTAGCTGTTGGAGTGGTCCATGAAGATTATCAGAGGGCTGCAGCACCTCCTCTACAGGGACAGGCTGAAAGAGTTGGGTTTGTTCAGCTTGGAGAAAAGAAGGCTCTGGGGGACCTGATAGCAACCTTCCAGCCCCTGAAGCGGGCCTAAAGAAAATCTGGGGAGGGGCTCTTTAGAAGGCTGTGTAGTGACAGCATGGGGGATAATGGCTTTAAGCTGGAAGAGGGTAGATTTAGTCTAGATATTAGGAAGAATTCTTTACTTTGAGGGTGGTGAGGCACTGAAATGTGTTGCCCAGAGAAACTGTGGATACCCCCTCCCTGGAAGTGTTTAATGCTAGATTGGATGGGGCTCTGAGCAACCTGGTCTAGTGGAAGTTGTCCCTGCCAATGGCAGGGAGGTTGGAACTAGATGATCTTTAAGATTCCTTCGAATCCCAAACCATCCTATGATTCTCTGAAGTTTTTAAACTTACTTGTAAAATGAGCATACATCCAGACCAAAAGATTTTGCATAGGAAATCTAAATGTTTCTTTCGTATTAAATCTACTCTGGTATGTTGCTGAGAGAAGTAACATTCACAATGCAGCTACCCAAGTGGCAGTAATAATTTTAATTAAATCACAGATGCTTAAAACTAATTAATCATTAAACCCAGAGAAACTTGATTGTGCATGATGAGGGCTACCAAACTACTAACACACAGATGCACGCTACACAAAATATAATCAAATTAAGATTTACCAGTGTAACACTTCCTGAGAGTTGGGATTTGCAAGATTGCAAGATTGCAAGATTGCAACTTGTCTCAGGAGCCAGGACGTACACGAGTACTGAATATATAAAGGTCATCACTACTATTAGCATAATATTTTATAAGACTTAATTGCAATTAATAATTGTTTCCAGACTGGTAAACATAAACCATTTAATTAGCAGGTCTCTTTCCAATTACAATGTAGAAAAGCATTGCAGTTTACTCTGTGATTAAAAAGACAATAACAAGGATTCAACCAAAATAAACCATTATAGTCCAAATTACAATGATGATTACTCTTTCTGAATATGTTAGAACCCACACCACAAAAATTAGATTTCTTCTACATTTTATCAATGAATAAAAGGTTACTTCCACTTCCTCACCTGAGCTGGCAGGTACAATTAGTTCATTAGGCAGATGAAACAGGGTAGTTTACTGTTATCCTGAGCCTTCCAAGTTTATCTCCTCCAGTATTTGATTTGGTTCCTGTACCTACTTCAGTACTTCCCCCACCTTGCTGGGGACACTAATTACAATGGCCTTTCTCTGAAATGTTCTCACTCCATCTTGGTCTGAGGCACTGCAGGTCTCTCCCCTGGAAGTCTCTGTGCATTTTTATTCAATGAAAAAGGGTTTTTTTAAAAAAAAACCAACACACTCCTTTTTTTAGTATTATTTATTTTTGATGGAACTAAGAAAAAAGGGGTAAACAGACTGTATATACTGCCATTTTTATGGTGACCTTAGTAGACCTACTTCTCCTGATACTTTAGGCAGTCCCTGTTTACTTGTCAGATATATCACAAGCAAAGTATCTCTGTTGAAAGAGCCTTTTTAAGTGCTGCCAGGGTTTTTCTTTAATGCTTTTCTCTGGCTTTGTCTTTATTCTTCCTTATGTCTTGCCTTTGACTCTTTTGGTCAAAAAACAGCCCTGCAGACTGTGAAAATCATCACAGCTGGAAAGCTCTGTCATCATTCTAAAATAATTCTTACCTGTCTGTAGGTTCATTTTAATAATGTATTTTTTCTTCCTGATGTTTTTTCAACAGAACTATTTCCTTAACTCATTTGATTCCTTCATATCTGAGTTTCCTGACAATCAGACTATCTTGCACAATCAAAACTGCCGTACATACAGATCCACCAATAGTGTTTTAGTCAGTACTGTTTTTCTGTACAGAATTAGGTGTATATCAGGTAAATTCAGCACGGAAGTCCAAACTTGTGCATCTAACCACAGAAAGTAATTTACAAAACCACTCCAAAAACTCTACAAGACTCAGATATTTTTCAGTCAGCTTTCAAAAGGCTGATAAGTCATTTTCCTAGATAAAATTACTCTCTGCATTAACCTTACTCTTTGTAGTAAGATGATAATATGCGTTATACCTACAAGTGAAAGTAAAATGTCATTTAAAATTTAAAAGATCACACTAGCAAGAGTAAGGTCAGCAGCCCATTTTAGATTAATATGACTCTTCTTGTTTCAGCAATCAAAGGCCCTAACAATTTCATCTTTTTTCACATACTCTGACTCATGAACATGAATACTCTGGCTTATCAAGTGCCATTGATTTCTAATTTTTTTCATTCTCCTGAAAAATAAGTTTTGACAACATGATAATAAAATTTTCCATTCAACTTTAGTACTGAAAGAAGCACTTATGAAAACCATATCATGGCCATTTCAAAAGGAATAACAGAAAAGTAGAGTAGTTCATTCTCTTTGTTAAACTCCTGCAGTATCAATCGTGTGGAATTCTGAGCCAATTTGAATTATGGGAAACACTGAAAACATCTGCATCGACATCTACAGTATTCCGCATTTTCATAGCCACGGGGAAATAAGATTCTCTGGGCTACCCTCACTTTCTGGACACCCAGAACTTTGGAACAATGCAGGCAAGAGACCTGCTGAGTAGACAGGACAGAGCAAGAATTACCATAACTCTGGAGTGTGATGTTTTGGACACTAAACTATGTGGAGGGAGCAGTTATGGATCTCTAAGAATTATTTATGTCTGTTAGCCAACAGCTATCCCATGTAAATGGAGTAAGTCTCTAAAGCAGGGAACGGACCTTATACTAACCACAGAGCTATGCTGATATGTTCCCTTTCCTTCCTTTCCAATGCCTATGTAGCAAATTCTGAAATCTTTCATGGTCCTAGAGAGTGCTCAAGAATCAGGCAAAAGAGGGCTTGGATGAACCCTAAGGTCCCTTCCAACCCAAGCCATTCTATTATACTATTATAAAAGAATGTTCTGTACAACCAAGACCTAGGGTGCTGAGCTGAAGCATTTTAGAGAAGTGATATTATGTGCAATCATATCTTGTCTGTATTTCATCTTGTTCTCAAACACTAAGGCTCTGAATAGGGTATCTGTCTTCATTAAAACTCGTTCTGATTCTCTCAGTAAATGCAATTAAGTTGTGATTTGTTTAGTTTATTTAAATATACTTCCCTATTATAACTCTAACTTAATTTGCAACTGGAGCATGAATATAACAATTATCAAAATAAATAAAT
>VXAV01007084.1:133155-158201 GCA_013399715.1 Alectura lathami | reverse complement strand
TATATTTTCTTTCACTCTTGTATTGCTTAAAGACTTGAGAAGAGCGTTGGAATGACTAGTTAATGAAAGATGCGTATAGTCTTATTGGCATTTCTCTCTCATTTGTACGTAATGAGATTAGATGAAAAAAAAATAAGACAAAAGCAGTGCAAATCCCAAGGGTAATTAAAAAAAAAAAAAACATGGAAGCATTACATTATGAATCTTTCAAATTCTCTGTCAAATCTATTTAAATATGCCAAAACCAACATGCTTAACAGAAAGTTAAATTCCAATCTTTTTCTGATTTGTTTCAGTTTCTTTTTCTGATATATTCCTGTTTAAAAAAAAAAAAAAAAAAAAAAACAAAGGTCACGTGGCTAAACTTCAGTAGGACTCTTAAACAAGCTGAGGAAATGTGTCACTGCTGGAAAGGNCAAACCAACAATTAATACAAAAAATTGGTGGGTTAACATTTGAAAAATTAATATTATGTGCATGCTAGATATTTCTTTTACTTTGAACTCATGAGCACTACTACAGATGCGTGTAAGTCCATTCATGCATAAGCTATTCTTAGGAAACCGCAACAGAAGTTACACCTAACCAATGAGAAAACAGATGCAATGACATGTGATCTAAACAACAATGTCTACTTATTCTTTTCAAGTAACCAGGCAAGAACTGTTTGTTTTCCCCCAGTTTCCTCCCTTTGTTCTGAAAACAATTTTAAATAATTAATAAATCCAACCAAACTTGCAGGCTGTTCACAGATGAATTCAACACACAGCAAAATAAACTGAACATATCTTCTCTTATGAATTATTCATTCTGCTTTATTAAAATCTTTCTTGAATAAAGAAAAACTAACAATCCTTCAGTGTTCTAATTCAGACATATTACTGTAACAAAAAACTGCCCTCAAGACATAGTCTAAACCAGGTATGTTTTAAAAAAATTAGCTAAAACTAATATCAAACTGACATTCATTCTGTCATAAGTGTGCATTTGGACACGCATGAATTCTAATGATGACTAAATTATAATGTTACTAAAAATCATCAGTTGATATTCACCAAATACATGATAATTTACACAAATGGGTTGCATCAGGAAAAGAAAAGGCAATGCCAGAGTCTGACTGAAACAGAAAAAAATATTCTGAGTAACATATTCATATGAGTGCTGATAGGAATTGTCTAGAAATATACCATTGTATGGTATATATACTCAAGGATTGGAATGCGTCAGGCAATGATATGAGCTATTTCCAAATGTACAAATACACTATTGTTAAGAAAGTATTGTTTCTAAGTTACACTGACATTCAGCCACAAAGTCAGCTCTGAAGAAATAGATTGTGATATTGAGCGTTACACAGCTCCCTTACTGAAATGAACACTAGAAAATGGCCCTAATCTATACAACTAAGGACAATGAAAAGCTAGCTTAGGAGGAGCTTGAAATGATTTCTCTAGGACACAATATGTTAGAAAAAAAGATCCTGGACATGATGTCTCCTGATCACAACAGTTTTTTAGCGGACAACCAGAGATGCTGGGAAATTAGAGGGCATAGCCTTGTTCCAGAATGATTAAATGTATTAGTTAAAAGCAGTGGGAAACACATGAGAATATTTCATTCATAGCTTTCCATTAACTTTACATGAAACACAATGTAAAAAGGAATGGCTAGGGAAAAGGTAAAATATTTAGAGGATCTTAATAAATTACTGTTCCTGAGGAAACTACTGAGAAAACTACTTTTACTGAAAGAACTTGAGATGAAAATGTTACAGGTTACAGCAGCTCAGCAGCAGCAATGAAGGTCCAAGTCCAGCCCTTGTAAAAGAGGCTGTTAGTCTAAAATTGGATTTCCTATTTGGTAGTCAGACAAGTACTGTGAGCATTGAGAGAATGGTTGAGATGAGGCTGGCTTAAGACATTTAGATCAAGATTCTGCACTGGTATCGTCCAGTTGGAAGATTCGACGGAGTGATAGGAATCCACATGAGCTAAGGAATTGCCTCCTTAAGCCACTGTTTGTCACATCTTTCTTCTGTTATGAACATAACCGTAGGAAAATGTAATTCACGAATTTAAGTTTCAGAAGTTAGGAGGACCGGAGAAGTGCTTTCAAAGAAAAAATTATGACTTGTTTGTGGAGTGCAAAACACAATTGTTCTAAATTCTTGTGTTCCGGTTATTTCTGAAGTTATTTTAGAAATTCTCAGTGCTTTCCAATTAATTTTTAAAGCAAATTCAGAGCAGTGAGTTTTTGCTTTATTGCTTTTAGTCTTTTGAGAATTGCTCCAGTGAGGTGAGAGTTGAGAGAGAGAGAGAGTTCTGTTTCTGGGCTGTACATTGTATGTAGACAACCTATGTTATAACCTTTACCAGCCACACTTTGCTAAGCACTTTCATACAATTTTTTTTCAAGTGTATTTCAACTCTGCGCACAAATCAAGTACCAAAATTGAGACATGGGTTCAATGAAGAGAAAGTTTGAGAAATCTTATTTCCTTTGTTTGAAAATTGCCTTCTTCCTCCTGCACTTCATGTCCAAGGACAATTCTTAATATGAGTTGGATTTGTTTCCACAGAAGCAATCATAACTCTGGTATATTGAAGTTTGAGGAGCTTCAGGGTTTTATATACCAGTACTAACCCTTCAATATAACATTGCAAGACAGATTATTGCCAGTGAAACCAGGATGATACGCCCAGATCTCAGAAATGAGCCTCGGTTTACTCATCTGAAAGGTTCAAATCACAGACTGAAGCCACAGGATAAGTGCATCTGTGGCCACCTACAACAGAGAAACAGAGTCTGACCTGACCATGTGGAAGTCAACCTTCTCTGCTAGCTCAAATATTTTAATCCAAAGTCACTGGATGGTTATCTATTTTCACCTCAAGAGATTGCTCAGGAGAAATAAATGGCTGAAGTCTAGCCAAGTTACAAAGAGCTCTTTTACCAGTGAAAAGTGCAAGACTGTGTAAGCAAAAGAATCTGGTGTCACTGTTTTCATAAAAAAGCTAGTGAGGATGACGTCATTGGCAAAATACATGAATAGAGCAGTCAGGTTTGCAATAATAAAAAGTGACAGTCAAGACAGCTCACAAGTATTTTATACATTTATTTTTAGAATAACATGTAATCACACTTTGCCAGTATCCTGGCTAGGAAAGCAAAGCTATTCATTAAATATATATGTTCTGCAAACAACATAAAATTGGCAATGATATTTTAGCTAGTTGAGGAAACACAAAAATGTCATCTGACTGTCCCTTTTTTAGTCAGAGCTTGCTTTTCTGCTTTCATAATAATGATGCTTAACATTCACCAATGAACTACATCTACTGTCCTACTTAATGGTTACACACCTGTATTCTGATGAGGTACCCAATGTTTGATATATCTTCCAAGTATGAAATAATTTCATTCTCAAAGTCACTCAGAGGCTTAGAAATCATAGCTGAAGTTGACATTGCAGCTCTTCGCAGCTTTATTCACACTGCACCTTCCCAGGACTTTCACCTGGTGAGACTGAGTCCTCCTGCCCAGCTCTGTTGACTTATCTCCTCTCATTTTTGCTGGGAGGCATGCTGAGCTCAACATAATGTATGTCTTGAACAGCTGATGGTGGTAGCCCAACACCTGAGCACTTACCTGATAAAGGGAGGAGCAACAGCAGATCCCAAGCTCTTTTTCCAGTCTTTTGATAATTTCTGGAATTCCTTAATTAGAGGCAGGTTCCACCTGAATTAAAGTGCAATCCTTAGCTATTGCCTGCCTCCCTTTCAGACCTACAACACTTCATGAGACAAGTTGACCTGCGTCTCCCTTACTATGCAGGGCTTCAAAACCTTTCACCAGCCACTGTCTAAATATTAGGGCTTTAGAATTGAAACTGAGAAGAGAATACATGTATGATTTGCCATGAAAACGTGCCCAGTATTCATGTTTTAATGAGCACAGGATGAGTATCCAAGTTTGAAGGATTCATTTAATGCAAGTGAATCGTCAGATGTAGGATTTCACTGGGAACAGTGGGGAGCGGTCTTATTTTCTCCTTGCAGATCCTTAAAAATATTGTTTGGATTGACTTGGGAGCAAATGTAACCAGCTACGAAACTCAGCTACCTCTTTCCTGGGTCCTTTAGTATAGATTGTATTCTTTGTAATACTTTCACTGTTGTCTAAAAAAACAGGCTGAATGGAGTGAGGGATCATCATTGCCTTGCTCCATGGTAGCAAACAGTTACAGCAAGGACTGTTTGGCCCAATGAACTTGCCATTTAGCCCCTCTGAAATGTCACTAAGCTTGGATTTAGAACCCTGTTTCTAATTTTAAGAAATACAGCTTGTGAGTGGGAGGCAGAAGAACCAGACACAAATAAGAAAATGAACACATGGGGCAGCATGTTATGCTGGTAACAGAAGAACAAAAATGGTTAGATTGAGAAGTTGCCTTGATTTAACTCCTGACTCAAAAAATACCATTACCATTGCTTGTCCAGCCTTCTCACCCACACCAGTTTGGGTATCAATTTTTCTCCCCAGTCTAAGCATGAAGTTCATTTGATCAGAGATGGACAAGATACTAATTATAACATCTGAACTCTTCGAGCTGATAGCACAGGCAGTAATGGGTTGCAGCTAGTACCTTCATTAAAACTGCACTGAATCCAAGATGTAGACATGGTGGATACAGTTCTGGTTCAAACTGGTATGATTTCCACACCGTTTTCAGTAGTACTTATCCACTCAGCACAGGCTGGGTAAAGCATAAAGTGGATGGAATTGCATTCCACCTATTTTTCTGAGTATAGCACCAGTTGCAGCCTTGTCTGTCCAACACACTCCAAGGCACAGGTGAGATCCCTCAGTGACCAAGCCAGCTCCCACACTGGAAGTGAGATAGCATCATTAACATGCCATCATAAGCAGATTAATAAGCTGAGACTTAGATACACTGGCCCATGCACAAATCCATAATATAGATTTTTGCTGTCCACAACCAAAATATTACAACTGCACTGTGCAGTGATAGGCCTTCTGATGTACTAAGTCCTTGGAGCCATCTTAGGGCCGTTAAAATGGCCCTACTTTGCCTTGCATCACTGATAAGTTACCCACCTGGATAACTGAAAGAATGAAGAAAAAAAAAAAAACTTCTTAATGTTATTGCTGTTTTTGTTGAATATTCTCTCTTTTTTCATTGCAGTACTGCAATTGAATCTGGAAATTTCTACTGGAGTTACTGCGTAAAATCAAGAAAAGACAGTGCCCACAAATGCATGAACGTGCATGCACACATGCACACGACCTTTGTAGAATGCCAAAGTATTAGACTATGACTAAGAGCAACAGATCAGTCACATAAATTATAGCTAAAGCTACAGTTCTGTTAGCTACCAGGAGACACAGTTCCTAGTCCTTTGATTGTGATGTACCAGATGCAGCACTACAAAATCCCAGACCTACATTATGACCTCCTAAGTTCTTACATATATTTCCTAGAAACTCACATACATAGGAGGTTGATGCTGCTACTTTACACAGTTGCCATTGTTCTGAGCTTGAGGATGTTTCATGTGGAATCGGCAAGCTGGACGATGTGGGAACTGCCTGGGCTCTCCAGAGGGCAATGGGAGAGGCAGCTCAGTCCAACTGTGCAGAGATGAGAGTTAAAGCTGCCTCCAGCTCCCTGACACCCCCCTCCCCGCTGCCATCCTCGCTGAGTTCAGCCTGCCAGGCAGCCCTCCTCCTCCTCTTCACACCTGCCTGCTCAGGCACGCTCCCAAGAACTGCTCTTGGTGATGGGGGTGGTGGGAATTGTCAGTCTGGCAACACAACCTTAACTATTTCTACCCATGCTCCTTCCTTTCCTAACTCCCTTTCTGTTTTTGCTTTCCTGACTAAAGGCAGCTAATATTACTGAAATCAGCATGGATGCCTTTACTCACTTTCCAATACAACATAATGAACAAGAGACAGATGATTTCTGCTGTGTCCAGAAGCCAAAACTATTCTGATTTGGAATCCAACAAGTCTGAGACCTCAGAAATGCTGAATGGCAAAAGTAGCCTTCCCCAAACCCGTTTTACAGGCAGCAATTCTATAGATAACTGCTCAAAGTACATCTATCATTTTACTGAGTTATGTTTATTTTTCTTTTGCTTCTTTTTCCTTTACTAAACAGACAGAAAATATACCTCTACAAAAGTCCCAAAACAGAGTGTCTTTGATGGCCCTGGAAACATTTCCCTGCAATTATACCTGTCAAATGCTATCCTATATGGTGTAGTTATAATCAAATAGAAGAAGAAGGCATTGTTTGTGGTAATAGATATCAAGGGCCAAAATGCACCCTGCAGTCTTCTGGTGTGCCACAGTGAAAATGTCCAGCTGGGCAGGGTAGTGCACTAGCTAACAGACAACCTGCTTGCTACATGCTATACGCTATACCTAACTGAAACACACACACATTAAAAAAAAAAAGTTTTCCCCTTTCTTCTGATTGATAAAATGCTATAATTTTACAGGAGTTTACTTGTTCTCAGTAGAGCTCAAAATCCACACAGGCAATAATCAAAGATGAAATTTAATAACGATGATACTGTGCAGATCAGAAATTATTCATCACTAGTCCCAACAACAGTGTAATGAAGAGATGGCATAATGCATTCACTGGATGTCTAAGCACCATCCCACTCTCCACTCACATCCATGATGCCTGCTGAAATGAGTCTACCATTTGCTTTTAAATTATTTTTACCAGATAAAGAAATGTCATTCCAAAACCGTGGAATCTAATCAAGACAACAGCAGTTTACAGAGGCTACAAACATACATGCTAGGCACACTGGGTATGTTTCTGTGCATAACAAATGAGGATTCTTTGGTTCTGGCACTGCACAGACAAGTAAGGAGATCCTTCTAAATCAGCCTTTGTTTATTTCCATATTCACTGCAGCATTTGCCTTAGGCTCATAAATTTAGATTATAACTAGAAACGTATTGCAGTAAGGACCTCATACTCTGCCCCAAAACCGAGGCAGCTTCACCAAACACCAGGACTCAGTGCACAGAACACCAGGAGAGAGACCACTCAAACAAACACATAGGAGCATTACCAGCGTGGTGATTAGCAGAACTTAATCTAAGAAGGCAAAGGAAAACCATCTTTCTGCACTAGCAGTGTAACAATTTCTGTATAATTATTAGAATTTATGCAACTAAAGAGGAAAATACATTTTTGTGGCCTGGCACTTCCACATTTTGGAAGACTTTAGCATGACCTAGGCCTGCTGAGTTCTAGCAAGAAGTATTTGTTACGATTTCTTTTGTCTTGTGAATAATCACCTTTTAAAGGAATGGGAAATGTTAAGGAAAAAAAAAAAAGAGCTTCATTTGAAAAAGCTTGTTAGTACAAACAATCAGCAAAAAAATAGATACTACATCTTACTTCAATATGTTCGCATTCAATATCTATTCTTATATTTCCCTGGTTCTTTCTTAAGGGAGAAACAATAACTGGGTAAGACATCAAGTCCGTTTCCCTATTAAATTGTACTGATGTGACCTCATTCTCATAGGGGCTTAAACTTAATCCAGAGAAATAAGTCGTATCTCATTGTACAGTACATATCTCTACTGAATACTGAAAAAATAACATGCAAAGAAGAACAGAGAATTCACAGAAAATTGTTGTTCTTAGTGTCTTTTCTAAACTTTTTCAAAGGTCTTCATTGAAGGCAAGAGAGACGGTAGCATCTGTGCTGAAAATGTTCTTGTTTTGCTAACTCAGGTCAAAAGAACTTTGAGTAACTTTTAGTACCTGCCTGAGTTCAGTCTGCAATTGACAAGAAGTTATGGTGCAATATCAACTTGTTAAAAAAAAAAATCAGAAATGATTTAAAAAAAAAAAAAGAAAGTCAGGATGGATTTCTTTAACTTGCTGGATTTTCCTTTTCATGTTGACAAAAAAGTTGATTTTTTTGGTGAGCTGACACATATCAATCAATTGCTATGGAATGAAGTTCTATTGAGATGCAGGCAAATGATCCATTTCTCCAGCTCACACTGTGCATGTGACTAATAAAATCAATAAAAAAGTCTGCAAGAGATGATGAATGAAGATACCCATAGATCCTCATGGGATTTTAGCTAGAATTTGCCAAAATAAACACGAACATTACTTTTCTGTATCCACTTCACCAAAGCTATTTTTGAGATACAGTAAATATTTCCACAAAGATATTTAATGAGGTCTAGGAAATATGCAGCAAATAGAAGCTTTTTCTTTCTTGGTAG
Organism: Alectura lathami; assembly: GCA_013399715.1. Lineage (NCBI taxonomy): Eukaryota > Metazoa > Chordata > Aves > Galliformes > Megapodiidae > Alectura > Alectura lathami. Next base: position 149,900 of record VXAV01007084.1, on the reverse strand, counting down.
AGAATTTATTGTGTAAATCTAATTTCCCCAAAATCTGATTTCCTTATTTTTGGTAAATTTCAACAATGAAAGCTTAACGTGAGGATTCTAATTTCTCAGTGTGTAGAGAATCTTTCATTGTTGTCCATAATGGTTTTTCAAAGGACTAAAAAGTCAAAAGAAAGAGAATCTACATCCATTTTTTTAAAAGACAGAACATCTTTTAAACAATTGAACACTACCAGTCTGACATGAAAGCATTTTTGTTGTATGATCTCAGGAAAAATTGTATAAGCAGCATGGTTCAACAGAACTAAATGTTCATATAGAAACTTAAAGATGTATTAAAGAAAAAAAAAAAAAAACAATGGTATTATTTTTACTGGAAACAATTGATGAGTAGCTTAAAAAATTTAAAGTTCTTTTCACTTCTGTAGGAAAGAATACTTTACTCTGCAGGGAAATAATTTTACAATTAAACAGTATGAATGATCACAGGCGACCACCCAATCTGGTACACTTACTATGCCCTATTTACCAGTACAGCTTCCTCTTCTATAGGACACCACTGAGGTAACAAGTTTCTTTAAAGAAAAACAATTTTATTTGTTATTAAAATAAATACATCATAAAACTTAATTCTTCTTATGCCTTAAAGTGTGTGCATGTATGCTCAGTCTATGCAGTAACTTTTGAACAATGGGGAATCTTGAAAAAAACAGCTAGAGACATAGTCATAGAAAGATGCAACAGAAAGACAGCCTTTTCAATAACAATAATTAAAAAGTCTTCCTTTTTATTATTGCAGTCTTTACCAGCTCCAATTGAATACTGTCATATTAATTTTAACTGGCTTCCTAAATTCTTGCTGATTTAGATAGAGTAGAATTAAAAGCTTCTGCAGAGCTGAACAGGGAGGCACCCAGGGTAGCCACTTTGCAAAGACTAGCATGGACCCTGGTGGTCTGCAGCCTTTCAGTTAAAGGCAAAGTCTGCCGAGTCCTGTAGGTATGATCCTACAGAAGAAGTATTTGGGTAGCAGGCAGTAGTTGTGGCAGTATAGAACTGGAATCACATACAGATGCTCTCAATGTGGAGAATGAAGATGAAAGCTTGCCATTATTAAACGATACAGGAAGGAAACATGGAGACACAAATCTGCACCATGAAGAACAAGTTGAATGCTGCTGTAGTATAACATCAGTAATATAACATAGCAGTGATTTATTAACACATTTCTTAAGAAACACAGTGGTTCTGGGCACTAATTCCTTTAATTTTCATTGCAAGGGGCAAATGCCTAGAAAGACTTAAAAATGACTACATACAGAACAAATAATTTCACCCATTAGAAAAACTTCAGTTTGAGAGGACAGAAAGAGGTGAAAGTTATATATGATAACCATGTCTATGCATAGGCTACACACACAGACATCTACACACAGAGACTATGAATGCGCCAATTAGCACCTGCAAATCATGTGAAAAATATCTGCATCCCAAATTGTTCTACACACATGCAAAATTAACACAAACACCTTGTATCTATTTTGTCTGTGCACACATTTTCTTTTGTTGTAACAACCAGGTTAAGTTATTTATTTGTTGCAAAAATGTATTGCTATTTCAATTTTGTGATAGCAGCTTCAGTGGCGTGAAGAGTAATCTATATTTGAATCAGGCATTTGATAATCTGTTCTCTAGTTTCAGCTGTTTGGAATCACCTCTCTGTTTATTGTTATTTTTAATTACTCTTAATTATGCTATTAATTATAGGAAAAATAAATCCCAAGAATTTTATCCAACCCTTTTCTTAATTGTTTTGAAAGTCATTTCCCAGAAGGCATTATTAACACGTATTCCGTGACAGTCAAATCCTATACATGCAAGAAATGCTTCCCATGTGAGTAATTCCAGTGAAACCATTGCAACATATCCTGTTTTCAGCTGGGATACGGTTAATTTTCTTCCTAGTAGCTGGTAGGGTGCTATGTTTTGGATTTAGTATGAGAATAATGTTGATATCACACCCATGTTTTAGCTGTTGCTGAGTAGCGTTGCAGAGAGCCAAAGGACGCTTCAGCTCCTCATGCTGCCTTAACAGCATGCAGCTGGGGGTACACAGGGAGTTGGGAGGGGACAGAACCAGGACAGCTGACCCAGACCGGCCAAAGGGATGTCCCTACCACGTGGTGTTGCGCTCAGCAACAAAACTGGTGGGGAGGGGGGCAGCTGCTTCTTGGGCATTGGCTGGGCATCAGTTGGCAGGGTCCAGTTGCACTGGGCATCACTCATTTGTATTTTTTTTGTTATTACTATCACTATTTTCCTTTCCCGTTCTGTCCTATTAAACTGTCTTAATCTCAACCCATGTGTTTTACCTCTTTTCCAATTCTTTCCCTCATCACACTGAGAAGGTGGGGAGAGAGCAAATGGCTGTATGGTGCTGAGCTGCCTGTGGGGTTAAACCACAGCACTGTGATATATCCAAATACTTTCAGGATGGAGTCCTAACTTAATTTTTTGCTGAGTTGTGTAAACCTAAATGAACAGATACCTTCAATTTTCAGGTCATATCAAGACCTGAATGCTCGATTTTTTTGAACGACTGACTGCAGTCCCATCTCCCTCAGAAACAGATGTATCAGGTGTTCAAGCCACAGTTATAGATATTGAGCAATAAGGTCTTCTTTTCACATTCCTGAATTAATTCAAATGCAGAAATAAAATTAATAGAATCATCTATCATCTTAGTTTTGCCTTGCTGCAGCAGGGCATACACAATTCCAATACCCACATGAAAGATTCAGTGAAAAAAAGTTACTCTAATTTTGATTTGGGATAAACTCTAGACTGAGCTCCTTTTACTCTGTGCTCAATGACATGACCATCTTTAATTAATTCTTAGGCACAAGATCAATTATCTGGATTGATGCTGCAAGGAATTTCAAACACAGTTCCTCCAGCAAGCAGCATAAGGCAGAATCAGGAACGAAGGCCAATGAGATATTAAAGGATACTGAATGGGCAGGTATAGGTCATGAAATTGGGTTCATATATTTTATGAGGAATACAGTTTCAGCCTGAAGCCTGCTTTTCATTTAATCTCTGAATTTCAGACCTAGTGGTAGAGCTACAGTATTTATTTGTTTTTCTTTTTCCAGGTTCACTAACTAAGATTAAAGAAGATGAACAAAATATTAAAGAACAAACTGCTGAAGGGTACAACACTGAGTGCTTGTTGTCTAAAAAGAAGCAGAGATTTGAGCACAACGAGCCTACACCATCAACACTGCACAGGCACAGACTGCCAGGGAGGTCAAGGGGCTGCAGTTCTCCCATTAGTGAGGGAGCACGTTTGAAGTCCCATGGTGGGCTGCACAAGCGAAGGGAAAGGGCAGATGCAAGCCCTGAGCTGCTCCTGTCTCCATCCACCAGAAGCTATTTTCTCCTACTTCCCAAGGATCTTATTTTCTTACACATCTTTGTACTTTCTGTTAAATAAGCATCTTCCTACTGCTACCATGCACATATTTAGGGAGACTCGGAAAATAGCAGTTTTAGTTATTAATGTTTTTCTGTTTCCCTTTTTTTTTTTTTTTTCTCTTAAAACTGTGCAGGCAGCATTATTAGATTGGGGGGGTCGAAGCATTCTTCATAAGGACACCAAATACTGTGCAAGATTTATGTGGAGCTTTAGTAACAATAGCAGAACAAAATAAAGGAGCCAGCCTTTGTGCAGACCAGCGAGCAGCCTCTGCCCTCAGCAGCCAGCAGAGACAGAGCACAGCTTCTCCTCAGCATTCACCAGGGACTGCAGACAGTGCTCTCCATTCCCACTGCGTGCGATGGCTCCCAAAGGACCAGCACACAGCTGAGGGCTGCTGATGCATTGCCTGGCTCAGACCTTGCACAGCCAGGCCCCAGGGGCTCCCTTTACAAAGCCAGGAGCTGAGGGTGCGGGCAGCCGGTCGCAGGGAAGCCCTCAGTGCTCCCAGCTCAGCCAGCAGAACGTTGCACCACTGCCACTGAACGGCTCCCGTTCTCTTTGGGAGCCTCAGTGTTAATTTTCATTTTCCTCCTCATTTCCAACATGTGCAGAAATTGCAAAGCCCATCAAGATTGCCACTCAAGTGAGCTTTAGAATATATATCTACCTGGGAAGCACTCTGAAGAAAATCGTCTAGTAACAAATTTGCAGAAAACAATTAATTTCCAGTCATGTGCTGGTATCTGGCACTAGGGGCAACACTGCAGAAGTGTGCTGCAGCACTCCAGCCCTGGGTGCAGGAGCTGGCAGAGGCACCACCTTGAGCAAGGATTAATTCAAAACCCAGTAGCAGTTTTGCCATCACCATGCATTGCCATTAGAGGAGCAAAAAGCTCAGCCAGTATGCTGCGTAACTGTGGATAAGCTCCTCCAGCTCCTGAGGAAACCAGAGGACACTGGACGGCACTCTGCCCAGAGCTACAGAGAGGAAAGTCTGTGAAGCCCTGCAAGATCCTGAGTGTTCACATCACTTTTGAGAAAGCAGATTTTGTTTCAGGTGGCATTAAAACTTTCACTCTAATTTCATATAAATGATCAAATATTACTAAACATCCACAGTTACAAGTTAACACCTGCATTTTGAAAAAAAAAAATCTATTTAATGTGTCACTAGATATTTTTAATGCTTAAGTAGAAAGTTACACTGAGTAGACTCCCTGTTTTGATATTTTCTGCTGTGATTAACATCAGGACAGCATATTTTTGATGAATGTTCTCCAAAGGATTACCTCCCAGTAAGAGCCCTTCTGTGAAAGAGCTCAAATTGTGGGTGTGAATGAAAATGAAGGCTCTAAACTAGCACTTGTAGTCTGTAATACAACATTTCTTGACTCTAATTTACCCTATTTGCAAAGTCACTGAATTTGGTGCCTTATTCAGCCTGAGCTTGGTTCCTTGTCTCTTTTGAGAACATCCACTACACACAGCAATTAGTGTCATTTTATTATTATTGTTATGAATGGCATAAAATCTAGTTTGCAGCAGGAAGCAAAGTAATTTCAGGGAGAAAAAAACAGAGATGGGAAATGGGAAGAATCATCTTGGTAGTATTTTTGAAGTTAACAGAAGTTTTTGTGCATGTACTAGCATACATGCACCCCCCAGCAGCTGCTCTTTTTTCTAAAATGCAACTTTTGAAGATGTTAGAGACAGTATTAAATCTAAGCACTAGAAGACAGCAGTAAGAAAGGCTCCAAAGTAAACCCCATCACCTTCCTACACAGAAGGCCAAACATCTTTTCATATTGCAAATCCAAGAGTAGATTTTGTCTGTTACTCGTACAGATACCAATGAGTCACTGGAACTGCAAGTGTCCCTTGGCAGAATCTGGACCTAAGGTTTCCCTCTGTATTTTCCCTCACAGATGATGCTGAGCAGCAGAATGGGGTGTTAATTACCGCAATCTGTTGATGGTTTATTTTAAGGAACAGTTACAGCACGATTCCAGATCTTTACTTATGTTGCAATTGTGAATACATCAGTGACAATCTTCTACCCTTTTAAAAGCTGCTTTGTATCTTTAGGTCATGTAGTTTTCTTAGTGGTCTTAGAATAAAACCAACAAACAATAGAAGTAGCTTTCCTCTCAGCTTTCTCTCATACTGATATTAACTGAATATAACTCATATTAGGAATTTTCTTTGTCTAGTGTTGTTACTGGTTACCTTTTACCTGCCTATAAATATTTTTAACATTTGTATTATTGAAATGTTTTTTAAGGAAATATCTCTAAGCTCCAATATTAGAGCTACAAAATGTCTGCGCATGGTATCAGGCACTCTTAGCTCACGCCATGGACTATGTAACAGACAACTCCGCATCAGAGAATTCAGTACTTATTTTTGAAATGGAAAGAGGATGTCAACAACTAGAGGAGCTGTCTCTCTCTTGCTCACTATATTACTGAGCAGAGCTGGCATCTTTGGTATCAAGTTCTCTTAGGCAGTTTCAACTGAGTAGGATTTAGGCACCATCTCTTCAGCTTCTGCTTTCTTATCATATGTTTTTGACACCAGCAATATATTTATGCTCAGCTTGATTTTAAGTGTCTTGCAGATCAAGTTCCAAGCCATGAAAGTGGGGGGCAGGGGCATAACAGCCAAGCGCCACAGGAGCTGTGAAGGCAACATAGCTGTGCAAGTTGACAGAACTTCAGCTCTGCAGAAGAATCTCCAAGCCCAGACAGCCACACCTGGGCTAAACACAAAATGTGTGGCTCCACATCACAGGAACATGATGCCTGCTTCCTCTCCTTTTACTGGAATTTATTCTGTTTCTCCTCATTGCCTCCTCCATTTCTCTTCACTTTCCACTCTTATCCATTTCCGCTTTCTTTACCATGTGCAATTTCAGTTCCAAATCTGTCCCCAGCTCAAAGAATAGAGCCCTTTCTGTCCACATTCTTCACATTAGTTTCTCTGTTCTGCCTTTTACTCCTGTGGATTTTCACTTCTTCCTTCCCAGCTTTTTTACACAAGAAACTATTTCCCTGAGCCTAGCCACCCTCCAGCAAAATCAGGTCATGTTGTTCTGTACAAATGACCTCCAGCACAGGAATATTTGCTGTAAAAGCATGTGTAAACACGACCCGGTGATGCAACAAAACTGACCTCAAAAGGTCTTGTGAGATCTTTGAATGGTCTTTGTTACCTGGCACCAGGTTTCAGGGTGAAACTTAGAGCCCACAGGAGCTGATCAGAAATTACACACTTTTGCATACCTGGACTGTCAGCTTTCTCCCCAGGCATCTGTTCAACATTTCTTCTGTTTCTGCAGATTTCCCAAGCCAACAGAATTGTGGGTAAGGGCAGTGCCTGTCCATTTCAAAGTCGTAATAAAAACAATGCCCAGTATCTTAGAGCTTTTACTTTAGAATGCAATACATGTAATCAACAGTGCTGTCATTGTGCCAAAGTTTGATCTTTTTTCCCTCTGACTCACAAAATAAAATCATCCTTGTAAATTTAGAAGGTAATCTTATAACACAATACCTTCTGCAGAGTCCTAGATGGAGCAACCTGTTTTAGAGTTAAACATACCCAAGAACAAATGTTTCCCAGTGCCTCCTTAAAGCTAAAAGGTCTGTTCCTCTACACAGCATTTCACTTTCTGCCTTTTGCTAAGCCCAGCTCTGTTATAACAGATTCTGCCAAGTTAGGAACATCAGCTCAGGTGCAAGTCCCTGTGGGTAAAAAGGTTGGTATGGAAAAGGTTACAAGAAGAGAAGAAAATCCACCTCAGCCTATGTCATGTTTTTGTTAAAGTGGCATAACTATACTGATGGAAAAGTACCCACAGACACTCTTCTTGCACAAAGGCATTCAGCTGACATGGATCTGATCATGTGGGTAAAGCAGAAACAGGTTTCTAGTGTAACTAATGTCTTTATATTGGCAGAAAGACACTCATGAAACCATAAATGTATTTGAGTTATATATACCGGGCTGTACAGCACACAGAAAAAATATATATATATTTAACATATTTTTACTTTCAAAGGTTTCACTATTAAAGATCTCAGCCCTATAATCTAGTTTATTCACACACTAAAACTTCCCTTTAGTGAAGAGCATGGGAAATATTTTTGATAACAGGGTGAACCAGTCTCAGGTAACACAACAGCAGCGCATAGTATTGATGTTAGCAGATTTTTGTGCTCACACCTGGGATTTCATTTTAAGGACCTCGCCTTGCATGAAAATGGAGCGTTCAGATGCAGCCACTGCTCATTTGGCAACAGGCTGCTTACGGTACTTGAGAGTATCATGTCATAGCTGTAGAGAACTGTGAGGAGTTCTCTCAAAGGAGTTAACAGTGTTTTTGTGCACAAAATGCTGGAGACAACACCTCACCTCACCACAACACACTGGAGATTCAGCAGTCATAGGAGTAGCAAGATCAAACAGAGCATCTGATTTAATTCCCCCATTCCTTTTCCCTCTCTCCCAGCTATACTGTGGTTCCCAAGACATCTGGGAGGCTGTGAATCAACACAGATAATCTTGTCCTTCACATGTGTAGACACGTTCTCAGTAACAGAGTAGGGAATCGGTGCAAATGAATCCATTGATCCCTTTCACAATTCAGCCACAAACCAATTTAGTGTAAGATTTATGTGATGTTGAGAGCAGCAGTTGTAGCTTGAGCAGTGATACAATTAGGGATGTTTTAAGAGATTGGGGGAAAATGAAAGAGCAGTGTTTCTCTTAACAAAGAGTAAAAAGGCACCGATGGAGCAATAATGCTTTTACTGTCTGCATAGTTCCAGTGACCTAACCATTTAGCCATAAATGGTCTTTAAGCTCTGGTAGTTTGCAATGAAAACAATCATTGCATCAATGGTCCATACCATCATTAGCAACAGAGTTGTTGTTTCTCCCTTTAAAAGTGATCACAGACAAACTTCTCAGACTTACAATTCAGCTTGAAATCTGTAGCTTTACAGATGCTGTCTAAAGTGAATCTAATCATAATGCAAGATGAGGTGATACATGCAAAGGAGACCCTGTCCAAGGAAACCAGCACATACGCCAGCAGCAAGAGGTGACACTATGTCAGAAGGCTATCACATAAAAGGAAAATAAATGCTAGTACAGGCATAATGATTTATCCATGCAGGTACAGTTTCACTTGTCTTTTCTTTTAGCTCTATTGAAAAAAAAAAAAAAAAAAAAAAAAAAAAAAAAAAAAAAAAGNAAAAAGAAAGAAAGAAAAAGGATATTTGTAGAAATATCCTGCTCTCTTGGAAATTATTATATGAAAATACTTCCACTGCAGTGCAAAGGCACATAGCTCCTGCTTCTTTCTGTTTACCGTCTTAGTAGCTAAATCCTACAGTTCCTGTGTTCAGATTGAACTTGTTTAGAACTCCATAAACTGGGGGCACACAATCTCACTGACCCTTACTCTGGCCTCACAGGCACCTACTATTCACCTACCCACAGCTATCAGGATTCATCTCCCCTGCTGCCCTATTCCCCACCTCCCACATTTAACATAGATCAAAAGCATCTTCTCCTTAGGGCACTGAAAAATCAATTCATTTTCTTTATGAAGCATTAGAAAACAGATTCAGATATGATATTATCCAAGTAAAATACAGTCCAGTAAAATAATGGCTCCTGCTCAGATAGTCATCTCTGCACATCCCTTTCAAAAGGCTTCATACAAACTGGAGAGATCAAGGCGTCCCAGCACTTAGGCTAACAAGCATTTCATTCAGCACTCTGGTATTTTCACCCAAATTTTACCATCAGCTTTGTGCTCTTCTCCACTACACTTAGCTATCTTTGAAGATTAGAGATCTATTGGTCACAGCTTGTAAGAAATTGATTTTGTTAGCATTATTTAAATCTGGATTTGATACAGGACATTTTCAGACTTTCTGATGTTTGTGTATTCATTGTATGCAAATATATCTATATATTCATTATTTGCATGTAGAAATGGAAAAAAGCTAAGTAGACAGTTAGCCTAAGTAATGACATAAAAATATCACAGAAAACATTGCTTTTAGTTTGTGCAAGAGCAGCTTAAACTTTCTTTTCTTTTCTTTTCTTTTCTTTTCTTTTCTTTTCTTTTCTTTTCTTTTCTTTTCTTTTCTTTTCTTTTCTTTTCTTTTCTCTACTAGGCCTGTCATTACTTGATAGCTCAGCAGCTCACAGGTAGCTAAAGATCTTATTCTGGTTTGCCAGAGACATGATAAAGGGGAGGTCAGATCTCTCTGAAAAACAGTCTTACCTTTCTTTAAATCACTTTTTTCTTATCCCCGACCCTTACAGTGCACAAACATATTTGTAAGCTGTATTCATTAGCAGTCTTATACTCAATATACTTCAAGTGGTGTATATATATATATATATATATATACAGATATCACTGTAATGATTTAATATTGTGTGCAATCAGTGATATTAAACATGAACTCTGCAAACATTCTGGGAAGCAGCTTGACAGCATTGTCACAAACAAAAGAATACCTGATTCAAAGCCAAGCTGGCTGCCTAGCTCACAAGCATATGGCAAACTGAAACATGTTAACAAGAAGCTGAAACTTCTTTAAGATGAAGTTTATAATCCTGCTGACAGTGAAGTGAACTGCTAAGTACAGCTGTGTCTTACAATACAAAAGCTGTCCGCTAGGCCTCCCCTAAAGAATAAGTAGTTTGTCTATATGCAGCCCCGGAGGGGAGAGACAGACACCAACTGGACATTAACAACAAATGGCAAATCAGGTTATAATATTGAAAACTGAGAAAATTAAAAGGCAGCGTGTATGTCACAACAACAAGTATTTCTTTTCCTTTACTCTTCTGAAGCCCCTAACCTCTCTCTGACTGTACTCAAAAACAATAAGTGCAGCAAAATATAATCACAAGAAACACCTCTATTCCTGAGACACTTTGACCTTGGTTTTATACACATCTTTTCTCTTTGCTTTTCTGACCAACATTATTATTTTTTTTGTCAGATACTCTAAAAAAAAAATTTGAAAAATAACATTCTCCTATCAATGATTTGAAAGCTCAGTCCTTTTTGGGAAGAACAAAAAAAAAAAAAAAAAAGATTGTGGGAGCTAAGTTTGAATAGCTTTTAGCAAGCTGTGTGCCAGATATAGAGCCAGTGAAATTGAGCTGCCTTCATAGACTCATCCTCACTTAAAGTGTACAAAGTCCATAAAAATTGAAAAATTACATCATATTCTGCTGCATCATTCCCTTGTTGTTATCTGTATTTTTATATTCATATGTCTTTTAAAAATTGGCATATGGGCTATGAAAACATATTCATCTCTTCACCATGAATCTTGTCAGGTTAAATACACAACTCTCTCTGCAAGCATTACTGAATTAAGTATTGTAATTAGTAATAGCAAGTAAAAGAAACCTGACAGAACTGATTTTTGTCTTGATAACAACCTTCCAGTATCCATCTGTAATACCATACACATATGAATGGGAGAGTTTCTCACTACATTGCCCATGTTCCATTGTCCTTTGAAACACTGCTACTTCCTCATCAATCTCCTACTAGACAAGGAATTCCCACAATAATCTTATAATTTAGGGAAAAGTTTTAAAGGTCCCATCCAGAACAGCAATACCTGCGCTTATTTGCCAAACAAGCGTGCTGTGCCAGGGTTGGCAAATTCCAATCTCTTCTGAAGACAAATTGAGATTAAATGTCCGAAGCACTCACCACCTAGAATGATTACTTGGAGTATCAGGAGAGGGATCACTTCCTCACTGCTAGCGAATCCTTTGTAGCACTCCACTCTCCAGGAGAGCCAAAACGGTCCCTTGACCCAGTGCTGGTGCCCCGAGTCTTCATGCCAGCCCCCAGCCCATCCAAGCCTGGGCATGGGGCTGAGATGGAAAGGGGAAGGGGCTGCTTGCCAGAGCTCTCCCCAAGAATGTTTCACCTCTAGGGAGGATGCTTGGTCCCCCTTTGGTCCCTAGAGGCAATCCAAGTCCTATCTCAAGTGTTGCATTGACCTTAGCAGTATCATCACTAGTTTAAAGCTGTTAATGGACTTTTCCACATTTATTTTTATTTCCAGAAGTGTTTTAGCAACTGGCAGCACAAGGCTAATATACTGAAAGAAGCTATATATATACAGCTTGTGCAAATGCATAATAACTTCACTGTACTGACAGCCTTGCTTAAGTCTGCTCGGGTTTTTAATAAAAGACATAGCTTAGTGATGTTTGTTCAATTGACGTGCACTGCATTCATTTTTTCAAAAGGTAATATTTGATCTGTATTGCCTCACACAAACCATCCAGCAAAAGCTAAGCAAATGATTTTTAACAGTGTTATTCTGGTCATACTTTCATAATTTTATCAGAGATTATCCCAAATCCAGATATCTGAATCTCTGGTTGAAAAGTTACAAGATTAGAAAGTCTCATGGAGCAAAAAGCCATTTACTAGGGTAGTGATTCAAAGGGCTAAAACACAGGTATACCTGCATAGTCAGTCACTTTGGCTGAGATTTATTCCTACAGGTTTACATTTTGGGAAGAAACTAGAACAGTGATCAGAGTTTACTCTCCCACTTAAACCAGCACTAAAGTTAGCACTGCTGATGTTTTTGAAGACTGAGCACCATCTCCAACCTGCTTTTCCCTTCCTTTCTTGAAGGATCACACTGACTGAAGGATTACACTGAGAAATGATCTCTACCACAACAGGCAAAATGATGGATAGAAAGAAGAAGAAATTCTATATGAAAAGAAAATAAAAGAAAAGGAAAGGAAAGGAAAGGAAAGGAAAGGAAAGGAAAGGAAAGGAAAGGAAAGGAAAGGAAAGGAAAGGAAAGGAAAGGAAAGGAAAGGAAAGAAAAGAAAAGAAAAGAAAAGAAAAGAAAAGAAAAGAAAAGAAAAGAAAAGAAAAGAAAAGAAAAGAAAAGAAAAGAAAAGAAAAGAAAAGAAAAGAAAAAGTTGTGTTTTTAGTGCTTCAAACAAAATGCTATTCGTGCTTTCATCAGTACATCATATTTAATTTGACTTTCCTTCTGATGCTCTTCCTGCCACGTGATCCCAGGACACTGAATGACTCAGCTTCAAAAGCACCAGTTTTGCAGATAAAAACTCTGCTCTTCTCTCCTCTCTCTGTATGTGTGATAGAAGTTTTCAAAACCAAATGCTTCAGTGACTGGTGTTATCTAATCTGTACAGGCTACAACAAAAGCATACTATGTTTTTCCCCTCTTTGTTGTCAGGATCCATGCTCTCAAACACAACTCCCATTCAAGCAGGGAGACTGGAGCCCTGCCGGGGTGCACAGTGCTCTGACCCAGAGTTTGTGACCTTCTGATCTTCCACATCAAGAGTCTTTCCACAGTGATGCATAGCTCGGCATAGTCCTTTGTCTGCCAAATCAAGAACTGTGACTTTTGATACATGCACCTTCAATTTTGTTAAAGACTGTAAGGCTGCTGCTCCTGGAGGCCAGCATGTTTTGCTTCATGATTCTTTTCCGTGGCCTTGATTACGAGCTATCTAATCTTATTGTCATTCATATGTGTGTATCTAGTGTTTTGGCACATGGTCTGATAATTTTCTTTGATCTACATCAGGGAACTGTGTGGATTGTTTAAATTAAAGATTGTTTAAAGCCGTATAATATTCAATGCCATTTCATCAAGCATCTGTGCCTTATGCTGTTCTATACTAGCAAGCCTGTATATTTTTATTTAGTTTCAAACTTCAGTGTACAGTTATCATTACATCAGCTGTTCTTTTCAAAACAAACCTCTTAGTCAGAGGTGTGCTGTCTCTACGTTTAATGCAATAGTATGTTTTCTATAGGATGGGCACTCTGTTAACACTGCTCTCTCACGGCTGCTACTTTTTCAGTGCTGCTGGTGGATTCATTTCTTCATTTTTAAATAGCTCACATTCCAGAAAAGTTTCTCATCATCACACAAAAGTAGGATAAATATTTGACATAGTACAATAATAGTCATAAACAGTCCAAAGGACAGAGTAAAAGCCATGTGTTTCTTTAGCCATACCTTTGCAGTAACTAGCAAAACCCTGGCAGATACAGCAAGGCAAAGAGTAGGTTTTGCGTCACAGTTCCACAAAATTGTCAATGAGAAACAAAACAAAACTATTCCAATGACTTAAATGCATCCAGAAAAGCAGCAAACTCAAAGCTTCTTTGGCAGACCTCATTCTGCACTTGCTGTCCTTCTTCTCTGAAGAAGTTACCTGTATTTGTCATCTGGTTTAGCTGACCCCCTTGTAAATATCCACAATACACACCATCACCTGAGTCCTGCCCATGCTGCATTGCCACTGCAACACAATACTGTGCATGTGGTGCTCCCATTTCTGAGGGTGTGGGAATATACAAGGAACAGGAATGAGCACAGGAATTGTTTTGGTATTGATCCTTGAGACTGCCCCTCCACCTTCTTGTGGCCTTGTGTGGGTGTGTTTTTAGCCTGCCAACACAACAAATTAGAACATTTCCAATTGCAGATGCTTTTCTCTGGCCACTGCCGTGTATAACCGGACAGATTTTCCTACTAATAGATAAGAATTCAGAGAGAAATATAAAACAAAACTTGTTGGAGCCAAAGCTCCCTGTTCCCATAGCTCAGTGGTAACAGTGCTGATTAAGAGCATCAGGTAGGATGGATGAAAAGATGAAGCAGAAAATAGAGATTGCAAAAACTTCAGTTTCTCTGAGGTAGTCTGGCAACACACTGTTACTCCTTGAACAAGGAAAATTCAAATGAAGTTAGGAGAGTGCAGGACTGGAAGACAAAAGAGAAGAGATTCTTCCTAAACAAGGTGAGATCAAGCTGGGAAACTCATTGCCATTCATTGTTTTAGATGTTAAGAACTTCTGCAGTTCAAGAGGAGAATCCTGGCCAGGATCACAGAGAAAGAAACCTGCTGAAAGTTATTACATACAAATTACGTTGTTTCGTATATGCTTGCTTCCAGAGACAACATGTTTAGGCCAATGAACTATATTCTCAGCCCCAACAGCCATCCTTACATGCTTGTACATGATTTATGTTTTAGAAGAGGTGCAGATTACTGGTAAATTATTTCTTATCCTGCTTATTAAGATCTAGAGTATTGTAAGACAGATATGACATTATAATGGCAGTCTCAACAGGCATTTTCCTCTTGCTGAGCTCATAAGTCTTTGTAGTTCCTGGTTAATGCGTGGAGAATTCGGATATAATTATGTGGTAGACAACAAGAATTGCATGCCTAATTTCCATGTACAATGAAATGAAAATGTTCTTGATAGTGTTTGTACATACAGACACACTGCCAAGTGCATCAGCAGTTACTTGAGTCACAGCATCTGCTGAGTTTCTGAGTCATGCTCCTAACCTCCAATGTTGTAAGGTATTGGAAACAGCTTCTGGTCTGTGCCTTGACTGCTACATATTTACATAATTCTGTGAATGTGAAATATGGGACAGTCATAAGTATCACACTAAGAGAACCGTGTTCCTCTTCCCATCCAGGATACCTGGATGGGGCCTGAACGGTGGCTCCACTTGTGCTGTTGGGTATTACTGGCACATTCACTGGTCCCTCAGTGCAATGGCAGTGTTAAAAAATAACTCTCTGTCTTCCCACACAAGACGATACCAGTATACCTTTTCCCTTATTTTTGAGAAGATTTCAAAAATTTAACCAATCTACTTTCATTATCTGACCCTTTTTGTACATTGTAGCATTAGCTGTGGAGTGCAGAGCTGCTGTCCAGAGGGACCTTGATAGACTGGAGAGGTGGGCTGATGGCAGCTGCAGGAAGCTCAACACGAAAACACAACTTGCTGATCTAGAAGAACAATAGGCCCATGCAACACTACAGACTGATGATCAACTGGTTAAAGAGAAACTTTGCTGGAAAGGACCTGCAGGCCTCATGGGCAACAAGTTCTCTCATGGGCAGCAGTGTTCTCTTGTGGCACAACTGCAAACTGTGCTGCAGCAAGCATGTAGCCAGCACGTCGGGGGAACTGATGCTCTTGGTTGCTGTGAGGCAACGTCTGAGTACTGTATCTAGTTTCCATCTTTCAAGATGATTAAAAGGCCCTGACAGGTAGGAGCAAATAGAGCAGAGACCCATCAGGGTGGTGCACACCTGGTAGCTGGAGCACACAACCGGAAACTAGAGGCTGACAGAACTGGTTCTGCTCAGCATTTGGAAATGAAGGCTAAGGGAGACCTTGGTGCTGTCTACCAATGCTTACTGTGATGGTACAGAGAAGACAGAGACAGACTCTTCTTGACAAGGACAGGACAAAAGGCAATGGGTGGAAGTTGTAAAAAGAAAAATTCCTGTTAGATATTCAGATTTTTTTGCACCATAATGTTGCCTAGAAAAGCTGTGGAATCTCTGTCCTTAAAGATATTCAGAGCATAAACCTGAGCAACCAAGTCAGCCATGCTTTAAGCAGGGCAGGTTGATGACAATACTGTTGATATCCAAAAGCACCTTCCAACCCAAATTAAACTATGGTTTTGTTATTTCTGCCCAGTGACAATACATTTTAAAACATTGTAAATAACTACCCATTTAGGTAGAAGTTAATGACTGTGGTCTCCCCTCCCCTC
Organism: Alectura lathami; assembly: GCA_013399715.1. NCBI lineage: Eukaryota > Metazoa > Chordata > Aves > Galliformes > Megapodiidae > Alectura > Alectura lathami. The sequence goes on along the minus strand of VXAV01007084.1, from coordinate 133,771 downwards.
ATAAGCCCACTAAATCCCAAAAACAGAAAGAAAAAAACTTCTTGAGACAAAACTGGTTACAATTACAAACCAGCTCAGCGTATTCAGATCTCTGTGTTGTTAGCCAAAGTCTGGAATAGCGCAGAACAGGTTTACCCCACAGGTCCATATTGCCAAATATCCTACCTCCAGCAGCAGCGAGTAGCAGATGCTCAGGGAAATAGCAAGAAATCTGACTGCATTTGACCCTGGATTGAATGGGTGTCTGGAACTTGCCCCCAGCCATTAGTGGACCTCCACACAGAAATGGCTCAAAGCTTCAGAAGTAATTTTCCTTCTCAGGCCAGCACATAAAAGTGAACTGAATTCTTCAGTAGCAGCTTGTACATTAAAAATAACCAAGAAGTTGGAGGGAGAGGCTGGTCTTAGAAGGGCCAGGTAACCGTTTCTGAATTTCATCCTCCAGAGTGTATACCACAGGGTTGTATTAGAAAATAGGTAAAACAGAACCACCATTCCAATAAACACCTTCTTGTATCTTGTAATCAATTTCAGGAACCTACTGTACCAGAAGGCACATCTGTATCACTAGGCACAAAACGAAATAAACAAATAAATGACCACTGATAGGTGTAAT
>VXAV01007084.1:118258-128316 GCA_013399715.1 Alectura lathami | reverse complement strand
AGCGAAAAAAAAAAAAAAAAAAAAAAAAGAGACATTTATTCTTGATTATTTTTTAAACAACACGTGTGAATAAGATTTGGGACACAATAATGCCAGAAGATGCCATCAATGCCAAACGTACAAAAGAGTTCTAAAAGACTGGTGGAAAATAATGCCATCAAGGCTGTTGGACAGCGGTGAATCGAAAGCAGCTCAGGCAGCTGGAACCTGGAAGGCATTCAGTCCTTGCCTTCAACACCTTCCTAAGTACCTTCACTGAAGTATTACTAGTTAGTATCCTGGGCTGCACAGGCTTTTGTCTGATCCAGTACAAAAGTTTCTACATCATTGTCTACAGAGCAACCCATTCCATATCAGTTGATAGAACAGCTGAATTGTTATAAATTTGGTAGGACACATCTGAATGGAGCATCTCTATGTCAGGTCACATTACCTACAAAATTGTGAATTAAAAGACAAAAAAATAAAAAATAAACAGAACATGGAATACCAGGGAAATAAATAAATAAATGTGTGACTTTTTTTTTATAAGACATTTTAGGTACTGATTTAGTTCAGCATATTTGGAGCCTTCCAACCTTCTGCCAAATAAAATCAGAGAGAATGAAAAGAAAAAAAAATGTGGCATTTTTCAGAGTTTTCTATGGATTTTCAGCATCCAGATATATTTTCAGTAATTGCTTACTGATTACTCATACTGATTCTCAATGCAGTAAGAAAAGGGATTCCTTCTATTATTATTTTAAAAGTACTTAACCATTCACATTGCATCAGGAGGGGGAGGTCTGATTTCAAGCTTTTTTCACAACATTCTTGGTGTTAATTAATAACATCTGAGCCCCAAAATAATGGTCTATCCTGCCAGACACTTGCATCTGTTTATAAACATAACTGCTAGAATATATTAATGTACTGCATAAGCATATACTGTCTGAACGTGTTGCATAGTACAATATCAAGGGAAAAAAAAAAATTCAGCTCACTATATTTAAACTAAGATTTTTAACTCCCGGATTTTGTATACTTGTCAGTATCCAAATATATAAAAAATATTTTTTTTCCGGTGATTTTTTTTTTCAGATCTATTTTATAAATCCACTCTGCTTTTCTGCCTTACTAAAAATATATTTGTTCAAATATACCTATTTCATTTAGCCAGATACATACCAGAATTTTTTCAACACATTATCCAACCTTTGCATCAGTACATTTAGATAGCATCATTGATATCAATACTATGACTTGCTCTTTGGCTCACATGGAGCTCCTTTTAGAAATATTCCAAGGAGTTTTTCTCATCACTGAAATGAAATTCAAGTTTCTCGACTTCCACTTCTAATTCTCCGTGTAATTCTTCACAGGTCTCTGCTTAGTTCTTACCCCTGACATTAAACAAGATAGCAGACTCAGAAAAGAGTTTTCTCATGAGTCACTTGCTACTCTTTTGCCAAAGTCCTATATGAAAATTGAGGGCAATTTCCTGTAGAGCTCCCCTGACAGGTGGGCTCATTTCCAATGCGAACTGTAATGATTCCTTCCTATCAGACACTCAACTGCTTATTCATTTCTTTAAGTTGCTGCAAATCGTCACTAAAGTTCAAATGGGAGCATAAAGGGATTTTGTTCTTTTTAAATACACAAATGAGAACTACAAATATCTCCCCTCACATTGGTAGGAAGCCTTGGCTATAACTGAGGCCTAACATCTCTTTTTTTGAAACTCCCTAAAGCCATTTTTGCAGACAAAAAAGCAGAATCAATATCAAGGGAAAACAAACAAAAGAAACAAACAAAAATAAAATAAAATAAAATAAAATAAAATAAAATAAAATAAAATAAAATAAAATAAAATAAAATAAAATAAAATAATTTTTTAAAGCAGGAAGTAAAACTGTTTAATAATCTTCTACAAAGATATTAATACAATTTATTAAATAAGTTTAAAGTTAGAATGATTCAGGTAAAAACAGTTTAGTAGCTGATGTAGTTAACAAAGATTCTTAAAAATTAGTTCTTTTAGAGTTAAGAGAATTCTAAAGTTTTTCTGAATAATAAGAATTAATTCCTGAAGGCATTTTTAGAACAGAATGACATCATGAAAAGGGGAAACAGAAACCTGTGGAGATTTCATTCAAGTTGGCAAACTCAAGCTGTACATTGCAAAGTATTTGGGCATTTGTGCAAGTGCAGCTCAGGTTGTGCAGTAGGTAAATGAACAAAAAGTAGCAACATGCCCTCTGCCTGGTACCCTACTGGCAGCTTGCTCTTGAATAGTTCTTGCTGTACAGCAGGTCAGGATTTACACAGCTGTTCACCCTGTAAGATTTCATATAGATATAGATATATTCCATAGCTACACTAGCTCACGCATCTTGTATTTTACTGACAGAGTATCTAGAAACAAGATTTTAATTTAACGAAAGCAAAAGATGAGTCTCAGTTTCCAGCCACTTGGACAACTTTGCCTGTACAACCCAAACGTATCAGTGGGGCAGGGAAAATTTGAATTCTGAAAGAAGAATAATATTTACATGTGGGAAGGAGTGCTTAAGTATTTGGGTAAAGTACTCCCTCAGCTTTACAGTTCAAATTATGATTAAGAAAATTGGGAGAAAAAGGAATCTGAGCACCGCATTCAGAGCTTCTCTTTCAAAAACCTCAGGAACTGTACTTTAAAGGACAGAGATTTGTTTAAATCTTGCTGTGTTGTGTATTTGTTTGTGTATTTGTTCAACTAAAAAAAAAAAAAAAGATGGAAAATTCAGATAAATGCTGTAGAAAAAGTTTACTCATCATCTGTAAGAGCTTTGAAATCTTATGTTATAAGATAGTTATTTTGTGCAAACAAACAACATGTTATAAAAAGAAGGAAAGCAAGGAAATGCAAAAGCTGTGTAATGCCATTTCCCTATGGTACTGGATGTTTTTTGCTGTCAACTCAGATTTCGTCACATTTTTCTAAATCAACTGTTTACAATGAGAACCTATGCTGGTCACATTAAGGCAGGAGTGCTATGCACATTGATATGTGCTCAGTTACTACAAGGACGTTTCATCCACTGGAACAAATACATGTCTTATTTGCATGCAGGCAGAGCAGCTGTTTCTCATGCACACTGAGAGTTACTTCTAACTCTGGTAATACAACATTAGTACTCCACAAATGTTTGGTTTATTCTAAATGCAAAAATAACTTATAAAAATAATTTGATTATGAGATTAAACGCCAAGTGTTTCTACATGTCTGACCTCAATATTTTTGCTGCAGATAGTGGTCATTGCATCTGACCTGTTCCAAGTAGACTGAGCCTATCACTTTACTGTTGGCACAGCCTCTACATGCCCTCCTCCAGTCTGGTCTGATCTCCCTATTGAAAAGTTTCAGTTACTTTAAACATCCCAAATAAGACATCTGATCTCTGTCATTATTCCTTGCTGCATTCTTTGCCAGTGACACAGACCTCACGTAAAGTGTATCACCCCAGCTTAGATGACAAGCTGAGTTAAAACATTGCTGTGTCTGAATTACATATGATTTTGATTTTTATGTGTGCCAGTATAAAGTTTATTATATTGTTAGGTTAGGGGTTTTTTTGGCAATAGAATCATAGAATCGTAGAATGGCTTGGGTTGGAAGGGACCTCAGAGATCGCCTGGTTCCACCCCCCCTCACATGGACAGGGCTTCCAGCCACTAGCTCACTAGATCAAACTGCCCAGGAACCCATCCAGCCTGGCCTTGAACACAGCCAGGGATGGGGCAGCCACAACTTCTCTGGGCAGCCTGTTCCAGCGCCTCACCACTCTCTCAGAGAAGAATTTCTTCCTGATGTCCAACCTAAACCTCCCCTCTTTCAGTTTTAGCCCATTCCCCCTTGTCCTATCATCACCTGCACAAAAAAGTTGGTCCCCCTCACACCTGTAAGCTCCTTTAAATGTTGGAAGGACTCAATACTTAAAAGGTTACGCTAGGAAGAGGATTGCAAATATAATGTCAGAAAACCAAAAACAGTAAAATCAAAAAGGATTGAAACTGATATTGACAACCTGGAGACATGGGCTGGAGAAGAAATTACAATGGCATTTGACGAGAAGGAATGCAACATGCTTCACTTAAGCAGGAATAATCAACTATATAAAATGTAAAACCAGCTGGTTCAGTTGCAGCTCTGCATCATCCTGTGACATATGAAAATGCTACAAGGACAGAAAATGGCCTACAGTTGTTTTCTGGATAAATCAAGAAGCAATAAGCTTCAGCTGCAGCAAACTTTTAGGTGAGACATTTGGGATTTTTTTTTATAGTGAGGAGTGAAACACTGAACTTAATTGTTTGGAGAGAATCTTGGAGAGAAATTATATGGAGTCTCCTTCACCAGAGTCTTTCGGGAGTAGATTAGACAAACGTCTGTCAAAAAAAAAAAAAAAAAAAAAAAAAAAAGATAGCAGAAAACTCAGCTTGCCTTGTGTAAGGGGAATGGATAAAATCCAGATCCTTCCAGCCCCACACCTCCTAACCATATTACAGATGTTCAAGATCTGCTGTTAATCACACCCCTGTCATATGAAATGATTTCATCCTCTGCTCAATACCCTTGGGTACTACCTGCATAGTTAACATGAGTATTCTCCATTTCATTGCTCAGACCACAGATGGAAACATCTCCAGGACTAACCCCAGGAGAATCCCATGAGGTCCATTCTCTCAATTTGATCATGATGGTAACTACCATGACTGTGTTTTTCCCACCCATCCACATGTCTGCTTTGTAGTAGGTACCTCTAGGCTATGTTTCTTGGCTGGTTTGGAAACTATCCTTTGAGATAATACCAAAAGCTTTATCAAATACATGTTATTTATAACTGCCTCTCTAGTCTCTATTCCATGATGTCACAAGAGACAATTAGGCTGGCTTGGTGCAGTTTATTCTTTGCTAAAGATATCTTCTGTTCCTGATAAACAGATTGCTTTTTTGTGTTTCTCTGGGTTCAGAAGTTAAACTGATCGCTCAGTGATTCTCTTACTCCTCCTTCTCCCTTCTTTCTTCTCTTCTTCTCTTCACTTTTCTCTTTTAAAAACATGACTATGGTTTTTCCTTCCCATCTTTTGGAACCTCATCCACTGTCTGTGTCATCGAAGAAGCAGGGACAGTTTAAGCTACCTTGTTAAGTATTCCAGAGCGAGTTTCATGAGGCTCTGCCAATTCACCAGCATCTCTAACCTGCTTTTTTCTGATGCTAGTTAGAGCACTTACCCATCTGTCACCGATGTTCATTGTGTTAGCCATCTGGCCACATTTATCCTGGTTAGTGAAACTGGAGCAAAAAAGGCACTTAAACACTCCCGTTTTCCCAATATCTGATAATAGTTTGCTCAATGGGATTTGTTCACTACTTCCTTTTCTTAGTAATGCACTTTTAGAATGTTTTTCACTGTCTTTCTGTCTTCTGTTGATATTAGCTCCAGTGAGCCCTGGCATTTTCTCTTTCGTTCCTGTGTGCTGCAATAGTATTCATCTTCTTTTTTTTCCTGTGTGAGAGAACAAAATTACTCAATCCTTCAGTGCCAAATTAAATGAAGAAAAAAACAGTTTTGAAAAGCTAGATAACCACAAATATATGTTTTTATTAAAACAGGTTAAAGAAAATAGTCCAGGTTGTCATAAAAAATATTTCTTTGGATCTATTTGTTTGCTTTGCAAACAAATAAACAAGCAAACAACAAACAAATATCAGGTTTGCCCAATGGAGCTTTTTTAAAAAAAGAACAACAATATTTTTGATCACATAACTGAGTTACAAGTTGTTTATATTCCTCAAGTGCCACAGAGGACCCTCAGTCCCAAAGCCCAAAGGTTACCAGAGATCAAATTCCTTTTTGCATGTGCAGTCATTCAGGTAAATAAAATTTATATGCCAATCTATAATGGGTTGTCTCTTACAGCCATGCCAACTCCTGCTTGCTTAGAGTCAAAGCAAGCAGCCTTTTCTTCACATTTGTAAGAGCAGATAATATCTGGATTTTTCAGTTTGCAGGTAAAGAGAGCCCTTACTCATTACCACAGTGCACAGCTAAGCCTGATAACATGTCATGGAAAGTAAGGTTTTGCAACACCACATCTTTGACCATAGCCAGTTTTTCAGATTCTGGTATGAAGAAGAGGAGTAGCAACTCAAAAGACAATGTAAGACATTTTACAGACGGACTTAAGGATCTCTAATTCCTCAGCATTTGAAATGAAAGTAGGCTTACACACAGACAGCAAGCAGATGTGAAGAAGGACCCCTGCCCTCACTGTGGAAAGCTAAGCAAGCTAAAGGAGCAATCAGAGAATTAAGAAGGTTGCTAGTTTGCTGAGTTCATAAATTTATTTGGTCCCAAAGAACATTTTAGTTTCAATAAATTCTTTGAAGTGGATTGTGTTTGTCTTTCCTTCATAAAACTCCTGAAATCTTTAAATCATGACTGATTGACTTGAACGCATCTGCTCTTGTTTGCCTACAAGCTACAGTTCTTCATACAGCAACTTCTGTTGGGCTTGGTGCAGTGCTATAAACCATGTTACCTGTAAGAACAGGTCTCACTCATGGACTGAAATCACCTTCACTGTGGACTGAAATCAACCTGTAAAACAGTAGGCTCAACAGGTGTATTCCAATTTTTAGAAGTTTATAATACAGATACGTTTGGATTTTGATGTGGGAGCATGCTCAAAGCAACGTGCCCTTAACATACTCAGCAACACAAAACAGTTTCTTCTCCAGCATTGATATGACCTGAATCAGAGGAAATTCAGAGGCGTATTTATGCCCTCCTTCAGCTCCACTCACATTTTCCTTGCCAATGATTAACAATACACTTCCCTCACAGTTTCACAAGAATCATCCCTCGAGTCTGGCTACATTTCTGTCAGTTTGTCCTACCACAAAGCAGGGAAAACCCACATTTGCTTCTCCGAGTGTCAGGACCTTCACTGTAGTTCCATGCTCCTCCAAATCCTAGGAGCCAGGCTGCCTGCTGCCAAGGCCAGCTTTGACACGGTGTTGCTGGGGGACCTTGCTGAAGGCTGCTGAGACTTGGGAGAGACCCCTTTGGGAGTCTTCCTTATCTTCACTCCCAATCTGTGTTTAAGCTCAGGTTCTCACCTGTTGTCCCAGCTTGAGCTTCTCTGCACACAGAGAAGACAAGCAGAACAGGGCTGAGCCTCTTGCCACTTTTCCTTGGGTTATGGGAATATAAGCGGTTTTCCTCTCTTCTGTAGTCACAGTGGTGTCAGAGAAAAGGCAAAATACCTGCAAAGGGCTGTGATTTATTTTGCTTCTCCCTTGTTTTCTCTCTAGACACTGTCTTTCAAACAAAGACCAAAAACATTCCAGGGCTGATTTGTTTTATCTGAAGTAACCTTAAATCTGTAAAAGAGCATTTCAACCCACTCTTATAGCTTCACAAATAAAAAAAAATAAAAAAAAAAAAAAAAAGGGGACGGATCACAAGCAAAATGACTTAAGTAGAGAAAAAAATGTGAAAAGAAACTATAGAAGGTTTACCCAATATTAAGACTATGTGTGCCAGTACATTGAAAAGATGTACATTCTCAGGCAAGGTTATTTGCTCCTCCTCCCAGATTTGTGTCTAAAATATGAGAACACAACAGATGTATGTTATATTGGATAAGTAACATACACATCTAAATCATATTTCTTTGTGTGGTGCAGCAGGGAATAGTGTCCTTTTCTCACTGGCAATTAGAGGGTGCAGCAGATGGTGAAGCTTACTGTAATTCATAAGGTCCATTAAAGGAACCCAGGCTGCCAAGTGATTTTTCATTACCAAAAAAAAAAAAAAACTTGTTAAGGTGCACCTAGGAGTCTTTCCTGGGTTTTAGGAAACAATCTTTTGTATGATAATATCCTGTTAAAATTATTGCTCTTGTTTGTACTGAATGGTTTTCTTTCTGGCACCAGGAACATTACTCTAATTATAACACCCAGAGGCACCAATTTTTATGTATACATGGTGAAAGATAATCTCTATCCAAAGAGCCTATAAGTCAAGTAGAAGAAAGAAATATTTGTATCATTGCACTAACAAACACAAAGGAATACAGGGGTTAGTTCTTGTTATTATAGCAACAGAAAGCCACAAATTCAGACCTCTTCTGCCAATACAAGCAAATTTCACAACTAGACATTTAGCCTTTTGAGTTGTAGCTCGAGCCATCCTGCTTTTATAGATCACTTCTCAAAATCTGCTATACCCTTCTCTGAGAAGGTTTTCTTTCATTTCACTTTTTTATTTTTATTTTTTTTAATGTCATGTCCTTTCAGTTCTGGCAGATTACACAGAGGTACACACAGAGATTTGAAATGAATGGTGGTTACTTCCTGCCATGTTTGTTGCCTGGGATAAATAAGAATTCATGTCAGGGGGTGAAAAATAATCATTTTCCTCTGTATGTGAGTCACCCAATTTACTGCTCCATGTATACTTCCACCCTAAATTGAAAGGAGTTGTAAATGAAGAATTTTCAGTATTCCTTATGTGACTGACATACAAGTTCATAGTGTTCCTCAGGGGTGATGGAGAGTAGAAATCAACATTAATCTTTCCCCTTTAATGTAGTCACCAGAGTACTCTGGTGATAGTTTTTTTCCCATAATATAAGTGGAGAAATAATTCTATCCTTCCTTAAAGGGTATATAAGATANCAAGATTAATGTTGACATTATTATAAATAATAATTTATTATTATAATTTATAAGATAATATATAAGCACAGCTACCACAGAGTCAATTCCTTCAAGCCTATATTCCTTCACTGTGCATTAGAGAACTGTGGTAGAAAATGCAGCTTCTTTGGTCATCTTTGCTTTAGCTTTGTCCCCAAGTCATACTTGTTCCTACATAAGGATAGCATTCTGTTTCACACAGCAAATAGCAGGAAAAAATATATCATTGGCTCGGAACCTGACATACTTCTGGGCACTGTCAGTCATGGCACCAACTCCTGGGGCACAAGTGTTGGTGCCTCCTTTTGCCATCTCCCCAAACACGGAGCTAGTGCAGATGCGTTTCTCACCTGGCTTATGTCAACTGAGTCCATTCAAAACACAGATCTGACGTTTGTGGTGCACACATGTACTGCAGAATGGTTGCATGTTGCTTAATAGGCCACAGAAAGATGTGTTAGATTGCAAGCAAGAGAACTATTGCAGGGATGGAGTTCAAGATGGAGTAATACAAAAATAGAAAGTCCTTGGTGCAATAACTCCAAATATATGCCAAAGATTCAAGTGCCAAATGCATGATCAGAATTTCAACTGCACAAATGCATATCCCTACATGTACATAAATGTGTTAACTGGTCACAAAGCAAATATTTAATGTAACAGAATGTAACATCTTCTGACAGAAAGGGATTTCTGAGCTAATTAATACCAAGAACTAGCTGCTGGAAAATTATGACAAACTGATTATTGCTTGGCAAGTAACATGCCATTGTTGGATGATTTTTCTGCCTGAATAAGTCATGTAAACGATAACCCTGGAAGTGAGATGGAGAGGCGAAGGATCCTTGCCTAAATGAAAATGCTTCAATGAAAAGGCAAAACCTATGGAACTAGTTTTCAAACTAAAGTAATGGAAAGGTTAGTGATCTAAAATGACTTTGTATGTAAACGCAGAACACATTTTTGTATCAGCTGTGCAGCAGATTAAACCAATATTACATTGTACACTATCAAATTAGTCTCTGGAATGGTTCATATTCTTTGTAAAAGGAATTTCCTCTACTAAGTAGCCAATAAATCAGCATGAGTTCCTGAATTTTCTACATTTCTGATGATTTCAAAAATGCTGTCTCTCCACAGAAACTGCCAAACACAGAGGGTTAAGTGGATCACAACAAATACAGCCAGAACCATGAGGAACCCCAAAAATCCCCTCACTCAAAACAGAACAAAAAGCATCTCTGAAAAGCAGACCAATGCAGCAAATTAGCAAATCTTTCCTGTTTCACAAAGAACTTAGATCAAAAGATACTATTTGAGGGGGAAAAA
>VXAV01007084.1:85933-98997 GCA_013399715.1 Alectura lathami | reverse complement strand
AATATGCTATAACAACAACAAAAAAAAACTTATCTACTGTAACCTATTCTATAGCATCCACCAGCTCTTAGCCAGTTTATTGACTCTTGTTTACAGAAGAAGACCTCTTTTCAAGTATTTTGTTCATCCTTATTTCATACCTTCAGCATTTTTATTCTGTTAAACTGTACATTTTAGCCTCTGGGTTACAATTTTTGTGTGTGTGTTTGTTCAATAAACTTAAACAATCTAAGTTATGACTCTTGGATTATACAGTATTGAGACCACAATGTTGCTACTGTGTCTTACCATGGGAAATAATAGGCTTTTCGTACATTCAGTCCAACTACAGACAACTGTGTTCACAAGAGAGCTACATTTACAATGGCCACTTAGGCTTTCAAGCTGCTGTTACTGCTCTGCTGGGCCTGAACCTTTGAAATCAAAACATATTTAGCAGTGTCCAGACCAAATTCTGTAAAATACAAAAATGAAAAAACAATCTGTTCTGTACACTGCCTTTACTGGCCATTAATCTTGAGGTGAGCCATTTAGACACAGAGATTCTCATGAGGGAGTGATATACAGCTTCACTACAGCCTGTGGCTGGAGATGCTAATAGACACCCATCACACCTCTAAATCTAAAAGGTTTTGCGGTAATTCCATGAGGATCCCTGGCCTCTCATCTCAGAAGTTTTCTCCATCTCATATTGCATTTTCTTCTGCTGTAATATCCATTTTAAAATCAAACAATAATGCTGGTGTTTAAGTGGATTGATTCTCTGGGTAGCATATGTGAAATAAATCACCGAACACTTGCAGGATTTTAGCAACATTGTTCAAGGTAACTAACCAAAAAAAAAAAAAAAAATTATAACAGATCAATAGGTTGAGATGTACAGTAAATTTAGCCTTAGAGCTTGATAGGGCGAGAGTGATTTTGGCAAAAGTAGTTAAGTGGATTGCATTAGGACTCATGGTAAATTCTCTTAAAGACTTAGAGAGGAAGAAAGGAGGTTTAATATGCACTCCTTGAAAAATGTCAATGCCTCCTAAGACATCCTTTTCTGTTTATGCCTTTTCTTCTGGTACTGTTTTCTTCTCTTGCAATAAAGTCAATGATCTTCATACAGACTGAATGAAGAGGGCTTTGGATATTGACAGGCCATCCCAATAAAAAGCAGCAAAAGGTGGATTTATATCATCTGCCTCTGGGCTGGTCATTTGAGAGTTCCTTACAGAGCTACCTACCTCCTACCACAATGCTAGGTACAAGTTGCAAGTCTCACTCTGCAACTTCCTGTAGGTTGTCATTACCACAGTTTTCTTTTTTCTTCTTTCTACATGTGGGATAACACTTAATATACTGACCATGTGCTAACTCCTCGGGACACTTTCTAAGTTGCCTGACTCATCAATACTGCATCTTTCTACATTTTGATCAATTCGTTCTAAATTCACTGGATTTTGATAAAAGTGGGAACACTTGTCAATACATCTTTATGTTTGGATTTTCTGTCTAACATTCAGTGAAGTTATAAAAACAGATAAAATTGCCTGTTGGCTGTTTCAGACTGGACAAGAAGGAAGTAAATTCTGTTGCTCAAATGTGAATTTATTCACTGCTCTTTGCCCTAGAGTACATTTGTTCATTTCCCCCATTACATAAGGAAATAAGTTAAAAAAAAAAAAAAAAAAAACCTATGGGATACCTACTTTTAATGAGAAGCAACTCTATACTTTTGAGCCAAAATAACTTATCATGATTCAGTCCTTTTTTTCACCATAGCTATATGGAACATAGTAACACACCTGAGGTTTCATTTGCATTCTTGTACCCATTTCTACATAAAGAGAAAGGAATAAGTTTTGCCATCAACTATCCCACAGACTGTCACGTGTTTAATATCTGTGGCATTTTTAAATACATTCTGAAGTATCTAGGATATTTTTCCCTGAGAAAAACATATGTAGAAGGTGCTTTGCATGCAATACAATCAAAAAGAAGAGTAGTGATAAAAGGTCTAGCTGCTTGAGACAGGTGGTGTCAGTCAGCATAGTTTCACCGACTTCTAAGATGGTTATAAACTAGTTAAGGTTTTTTTAACTGGCTTGACGAAAGAAAGACAGTTCTTTTAAAGTAGCTAACATGAGCAGCAAGGTGAATTATTTCAGGTTTAAATGTGTTTGAGTAGTCCTTCTCCACGTACTACATGTGGCCTGAGGGAAGGGGATGAAAAACCATAAGATGGAGTACAGCAAATAAAACCAATAAAAGAAGCAGTATCTGTAGAATCATACTACATCCATCTTTGGAGATCAGTAAAGCCCACGAGTCAGTGCAATAGTTGCACAGTAATGTTAAGCTTAGGCAGACAAAGACGCCCTCTACAAAGAGAAACAGAATAAGTTTTGATTGACAATTTATAGGAAAAATGTTTTAGTTTTACTGCCATGGGGGTAGTGAACTTGTCCAGCCAATGTCTTTATCAGCTTTGATGAGATAGCTGTTCTATAAAACGTGTCATACGAAATCTTCATAAAAAACATCTTGACATTTTATTAAAAGTTCCCGATCTGGCTTCTAAAGGGAACGTAGCTTTTCCGTTCACAAAAATTTCTTCCCAATTGCACATTTTGTGTACAATCTTTGCCCTCTTACCACTTGTTTGCCAGCTCTTGGATTTTATCTTGGGTTAACATACAGTCAGCATTTTATCCAAAATCATACTGATAAAAAATAAAAATCACCATCAAGATGCTTTAATCAACACTTAACCACATGCATTTCTGCTTGATCCTCAAGGGCTCTTTGAAAATGCCTTCCTCGGAGAACCACTGTCAATTTCAGCGGAGACTGGGAAGATAACCGGAAAGAAGTATTTTTATGTCAAACGATCAGAATGAAAGGTACAATTAGATGTTTAAGCGTCCTTTTTCTACTTGTTTTCTTTCTCCTTTCTTTTCCCCTTGCTGGACAAAATTATTTCTAAACTCACCAACACTTCTTCCACTGCCGTAACATTATTCCCATGGTATTAAGGAAGATTGATGTCAGCCAAAAAAAAAAAATCACTCATTAAGAGTTAAAAGGAGATCTGCAAGGTGCCAGACTGGACTGCATCTGTCTAGCAAGAGGTTGCTGTGCCATGCTCCATAGCATCTGGCACTGGCCGCTCAGAAAAGGGATAGTGGATTAGATGGATCATGGATGTAATCCATTTTGACAAGATCTATGTTCCTGTGACTCAAGAAACCTAATCCAATTATTCAAAGAAGTGCGCACACCATATTTAAAAACATAGTCTCTTTTGTTAAGTTTACACCTGATGCTATACGATAAATACTGTGTGTGCTGTATTTAAGGAATGTGTTAATGAGACGTTTTTTTTTCAGATCTTATTTAAAACTTCAATTTAAATAGGAATTTGTTTGTGTTTCTGCTAGGGATGTGAATGGCTAAAACATTCCCCCTGCCCCACAGACGTATATTACAGTATTTGATGGACCACAGTTTTAATGAGAAAGCTACATTAGAGAGGAAAATGTGGATATAAAATATTGCTTTCTGCATGATCTCAATACTGCTGTAAGACCCATACCCTTCTCCACAACAAACCCTGAAGTGCAGCAGAGAATCCTGACTGTTAAGATAAATCCCTTCTATTTTATGTCTTTGTAGCTTTTTATTTAAATGTATTTGTTTATTAAGGTTGTAGTATGATCTCACTCCTTAATTAATTGAGAAAAACTCTGTACAGTGAGTGGATTTTTTGGGATCTGACAAACGCATTCAGACTGATTACAGTTTTTTATGTGGTTCAGAAACAGAGAGAAGGGTGTGTGAATGCTCTGATGTTTGATGGTGCATTGCAAACTGCATGATTTTAGTGCAAACTGCAGCCTTAGAGCAGACACTGAGAATAGTTTTTAACCTCCGCTGGAACAAAGTGTCTAGCTGCTTTATCAAATGAAATTGGGTCTGGCAAGCAAGTTATCGGGAGAAGGGCGGAGGGGTCACGAAAAGGAGGAAGGAAGAATAACAATGTGAGTGCATCCACATTTTCCCGTTAGAACATGAGGCTAATCAAACATCAACCAGCATGGGTTAACCATCAGATCATCAACTAATTTAATCTTTGATATTTCTCTGAATGCTTTAAATCAGCTGTGAATTGGGCCCTTGACTCAGTGAGTCTTTTTCAACCCAAGTGAATGATTTGTGATTTTAGAGGCCCAGTTACAGATACTCATAAGTATGCCTGCATATAGCTCAGATTAGGTTTTATCTCCCTGTTCCTTAGACAAAACACATTATTCAGCTAGTTCTTCTCCCACATACACTGCCTGCACTGCTAGAACTTTTTCAGGGTTAATTCAAAAGAAGGAATGCCTCTCCTACATTCGAATCCCACCTTTTGTTCACTTTTATCAGAAGGTCGATAAACTGGTAGTTAGATAAGAATGGCCAGGGCAAGAGATGGTTTGAGACTTTCTACACATTTCAGCACTAAAAGATGTGTGATTAAATACTGAGCTATCAGCAAGTATTTGCCAACTTAAACTGTCATTTCATCCTCACTTCTGAGGTATCCATGTTATGGTTACAAGCAATCACAGTATAACAGCAGCACTGTGAGAGAAAGTTCCATTATTAAACACATTCTATAGTGAACTCGACTTTGCACAAGAGAAAAATTTAACTTAAACAGCAAATCAAAGACTTGTGTCTGGATATCCCATATGAGTCATTTAACTAGCTAGATACACTGTTTATTATTTGCAATCTGTGGGTCACGCGACTTGTTTGTTTGTACTCCTTGCAGTAATATCCTGCAATAAGGTGTTACACAAACTGATCTAATGAGTGGTCAAGGAGGCAGGGACCTAAGCTGAAACTCAAGAACATTCTCTTTTGAAGAATTCTTTTAACCTAAATCAAGGCAACCTTACACTGCAGAGCATGGTGTAACGTGCCTTCCTAAAGGCAATAGTGCTTTGAGAATACAGTATGGTATTATCTCCATGTTTTAGATGTATATCATTGCCTCTTCCATTACATGTTGATGCAAACCACTCAAATTTATCCATAACAACAACCATTAAGTGTCTAGGTCTTTTGGAGTAACTCGCGTTTTCTGCTGAGATATGCAGATAGCAGAAAGATCTGAGCTACAGTGCAGTCCAAGAATCATTGGAGATCTTTCTTCATCCATGAAGTCACTTAAATAAAACTGACAAGGCTACCCACAGTGGCATCACCTAGCTTTTTTTCAATAGTAACAAGACCATTATTATAGTTCTTGGTTCTCTGTCTGTCTGGTGTCATTCTTATGTACAAAACAGCAATCTAGAATATAACCATGATTCCTCAGTGTCAGAAAAAAAAAAAAAAAAAAGCTTAAGACTCCCCCAGTTTGATGCTTCTGTTCACTTCTGACTTAATCTTCCCTAAAAGCTTGGTATTTCATGAATGGATAACATACAAAGATACCGTATGTTCAGACTTTGCACTGATTTGCATCTCAAATTCATTTTCATAAACTGGTAAGACAGAAAAACATTGCTAGGTTTGCAACACAGCCGGAAAAACTTGATTTACATGAGATAAATCAAAGGCTGAGCTATTAATTACATCTCTCTTTTAATCCCAGTCTCCTTTCTCAATGATCAGTTTTTACTAAACAAGCTGAGGTCATAACTTCAGGATTCTTATTTTCTAGGGAAAATACTTGGCTTGGAAAGTGATAACTCTGCTTCAACCTACACTCTACACCCATTCCTTTGTTTTTACACCTGTGTATCCAACAGGAGAACTTAACTTTTGAGCTTACAGCCTCATGTTTATTCATCCAGCACTACATAAGTCTATTTATTCTTGAGAGGCATCTTCATTCATTTTGCACTAATAGTTCTCTAGATAAAACATGGACATATGATTAACTGTGAAAACTTTGACCGATTATATATTCTATAAATACATACATATATATATATATGAAAACTTGACAGATTATATATTCTTTAGATTTCCCCTAACCTACCTCTTACTGCTGCTAACAAATTCATTTGGATTCCACAATAATATTGATGACAGAAATTTCATGGTGCAGGTAAAACAGGAGATGTGTTAGACAAAACCAAAGCCTCCTACATACCTGATATGCTTGTTTTGCCAGATTTCCCTTAGAAATGTTTCTTGTGTGATCCTTTCTCCATCGGGTTCTCATAGGGAAGCACAAATAGCTGTACATGTCAACTGGTACTTGTACTTAACCACCAAGAAAAGCCAGAGGGCTTAGTGCCTGTTTAATATATCATAAACTTGTGTAGAGTATTAAAGGGAATATAATCTAAAAAGCCATATACAAACACAGATTTCTTGTTTTAGCATGCTGGGAAAGTTTCTAAGGGAATCCTACCAGGAATAACTTTTGTTATGTTTGAATACCTCATTCAGTTTGCAAATCTAACTGATAGAGGTGTTCAAGGAGATCATGCCATTATAACTCAATAGTCTTTTCTTGTCATTAACCAAGATTGCTGCTTGGTTATTCAGCCAACAGGTCGTATTCCTACTGCCAGGCTCTGAATCTTCGATGCAAATCCAACACTGTATTTATAGTCTAGGTCTAGAAGATTAAGGTGGCTGCAGAACAGAACAAAACAGTTCCTAATGCAGTTTCTCCTTCTCTTTGGCCATGATAAATAATTACATCAAGATAAAAAGTCTTTTCAGCCAGTGGAATTTTAAAGCTTTTTTGGCAAAGTTTTCTTCAATACCTTTACAGAAACTGAATTTCAAAACTGGAATTTGGTTCCTCACCAAGATTTCTCAAATATCTTCAGGCAGTGATTTTTGCAAGAGGCAAACTCAGCTGGTCAGGCATATCACTGCTGTATCTCAAATGTGTAAAAAAGCCATCTAGTAAACAAGCTCATTAGCAGGGCAAAGGATGTAAATATGCATACACATGTTGGCCTGAACGTGAGCTGTCCCAGTTCTTGACAATTTGTACGTTGTAACAAATGCTCCTGTTTGGACTTCTTATTCAGTCAGTAACAGCTGTCTCCTAGAGAGGTCTAAGGAAGACACTCAGGGAGGAAAAAAGCAAAAAGGCTGGGAAGGAGAATTAAAATAGTTATTGTTGCAGATTTGCACAACATATCACTGAAAGCCTTGGGTGTCACTTTGATAAGAAGGCAAATAACAAAGATGTTTACCTGGGTATGAGTACAATTATAAGAAAACAAGCATTAAACAGGCAGACAGTCCCCAGTAACTAGAAGGGACACAATGATGTATTTCAAGTCACACCTGTGATTGCCTGTACTTTTTCCCCTTCCGCTTTCCTTTCCCCTTTCTAAAGAGCTGAGGTAGCAAGGCCATAGGAGAAGCAGAAAGAAGCAGAGTAAGTTAAAGCAGTGTGACTAAATGAACTTGGCTGCAGCCCAGAGGAGCTGATATGAGCAGGGTGACCAGAGTCTCTGATGGCTGTAGGCTGTGTGGATGCCGAGGTGGGTCATCTATCAGCTGAACAAGACAGTTTTAATGGATGGCTTGTAATGAGCTCACTGCCAAAATTTTGTGGGTGGGACGAGGAAGTGCTTGTGGCGCTAATGCTCTGCTGCATCTTCTGTTGGACTCAGCATGAGCAGCAGAGGGCTGGAGGCAGTCGCCAGCCAGGCATGCCCTTCCCCGAGGCTGGGGTCAGACACGCTCACTTAATTATCAGCAGATGAACTAATGAGCAGAAGTCTCATAAATTCTCAACTTTGGCTCAGTTCCACTATTAATGTTGGCAGTAAACACCCATCAAGGGAAAAGATTAGTCCTCCATAAAGCCCCTCATAAACCTGTTCCTGCACATGCGACTGTTGTCTGACTGATCATGGCAAGAAAGACCTGGCTGGTCTTTTACTTCTGAATTAAGCACCCAAAACAAGTACCACAAGGACAAGGTGTTTCCACCACAGAATTTTTTCAAATCAGATGAGTACAGACTTACTTCAGCATGTCTGTGTTGTAATCTTCATCCATTATTGTGGCTTTTTGTCACAATTCATATATATAGATTTATAGCGTGCTTTCTGTGTTTATAGAATACAGCAGCTGAATATATATTTTAGTGAGGACAATATTTAAAATATAGTAACACCTTTTTCCTCTTTGAAACATATATATTGTTGTAGCAATGGCATTTCAATGGCACTTTTATTGTGAGAACTACAGAAGTCACTGTGTTGTGCAATTACTGTCCTACGGTGGCCTAACGTTTGAGCAAATAAAAATTTTTATTGGTATTAAGCATAAAAAGCTGTCTAAAATGCCATACACTTTCTTCCTATTCACAGTAGCTGTGAACCAACTTGTTCTTTTCCTAGTTTATAAAGAGAGGTTATTTCACACCAAATCTCAGTCAGTAATTATGTTTTTTACAGCCTAGTTGCTGCCTTCTGATGATAGGGAGCTAGCCAATTTATTGTCTTTTTCTCCCCTGCAATAAATAAATAAACAAACAAGCAAACAAATAAATAAATAAATAAATAAATAAAGCTCAATTTCACTCCTTAAACTGTTTTCCAAAAACCTTATTTGCAGCAGCAACCAGTTTTTCCTATACTATGTAATTTCCATAGCAACAGTGCTTAACGTGAGAAACAAAGCTTTAATTGACTGAGACATCTATGATAGCTTACAAATGTTTAAAGAAAAGAAGAAACCTGTTGCAAGTAATTTTCTAAATCTATAAATCATCCCCAAAACTCCATTAAAGCTTTCCAAGAGAGTGCATGATATATTGAAAGTTTCCCCATTTTTAGCAGGAAACACAGGTTATTTATCTATTTACCCACTTTCATTTAAAATATATTTCATTTTCAGAATGGCTTGTACAACATTACATCTATTTATCTAATCATGTTTTTAAAAACAGCTTGTTTGTAGAAACTAAGATTATATCTTACTAACTACTAACTTTTCTCAGAGCAAAACTTCAGTCAGTCTCTGAAGGCAGTCGTGCAATTCACAACGTGTCTACCTCTATTCAAGCAGAAACAAAAAGGGATTTCTTACATCCTCATGCCTTCTTCTAACATTCTCATGGGGGACCCAAACTTTCAGCTCCCTAAGTATAAAGTTAATATGTGAGTGGGACCACCGCAATGCATGCTTTGTCCAACTAGAAAATTAAATATGTGATTAGATAGCAACGCTGCACATTTCTAGGAGGACCAACAGTACAGCACTCATTTCCACTTTCTCAGTAACTTTCATGTCTTGTCTGAAGGTTCAGAGACTTCTTTTCCTCTGTAAATGAGCAGCCTGAGCATTAGGGACTGAGGATGTAGCAGGAACATTGTTGTTAATGTGGCCAGCACAAAGTATAGTGTAACTGAAAAAGTGATGTTTTATTATAACTTCAGTATAAGGTCATCATTGTTTCCACTGCTAAAATCTTCAGACCGATTACCTGGTTTTACAACTGCTATCCACCCTGATGTCTATGTGCCTTGCTCTGGTTTCCAAAAGCATAATTGCTACTCCATGTTAAGGTTTTTTCACTTCTCAGGTATCTCTCTAATTTCCTTTCCTGTTTTTTCCCCCATCTCTGATACAGGCCACTAACTTGCTTCCACCTGTGATCTCAGAGGGAACAGACCAGCTGCCTCCTTCCCCATCAGTCCTCTGAGCTCTTCAGTTCAGAGCCACCAGATATATGAAGAGTCATGATGACCTTTTTTGATGTAATGAGTTGCTCCTCTGGCCGCTTACTTATAGGAACAGGCTGTTTCTGAGCCATTTACATCATCACAAGAGGTATGCAGAGGTGGGTAGGGAACTTCTCACTCGCAGTATATACCCACACAGGGCAGGAGATGTGCCCCCGAGGCAAACATGACTCAGAAGGCCAAGAGATAGAAAATGCTACAGTATTTCATTGTACACAGCAGTAGCAAGGGGGGCAATATTTATTTACTCCTCAGATTAGAGTCATGTTTGATTTCATGGTGAAATACAAGCAAAAGTTTTTCCTCTTAATGTTCTCTAGTACAGTCAAGCACCTGAGAACTTAATAGAGAGGACTCAGAAAGCAGATTTTCCGAGTAGTCTAAAAGAGATGTATGTGCAAATCTTCTTAATATAATAGGATTTGTGCACGTACTTACTGTACCCTGAGGCTAGGATACAAAGACCTGAGGTTTCACACCCAAGAATATTTTAATCGCTTCTTATGGCAATCACTAGAAAGAAACTAAAACTGCTGAAGTTAAAAGCAAACAGAATGAAATTAAAAGAAGTAATTGCCAGTTTCAACAATGAGCATAAGACTTGGCTGTGACGGTTGTGATTTTAAAACTACATTTATAGGGGTTTTATATGATACCTCCTGGGCTCTCCACTTTCATTCGTGTTGAATGAATTACGTTATCTTGATTCATTTGCCACCTGTTACCATCCTTACCTCTAGGGTATGTTTTTGTTCCTTAAACAATCTTTTCTGTAAAGAAAGCTAACCAAATACCCATGAAAACTCTATCTTAAAATACATAGAGACCCTCAATAGCAGCCATTCACATCAGCACCATTCTCTTTGCCTTTGTCTAAACTGACTGCCACAACATGTTTATTTTATGAAGGGAGATGTTTTGCTTGCGGACGTCCAGTCAATGCCTACGTCAATAGCAAAACGTTTACTCCCAACTCTGACATTTGGATTTCAAATACCAAGACATTCAAAATTCAGTATTAATGTTCATGCATTTCTGTCAGGTAGCCCTTTGTCCACTGACACAGATGCTAGCCCCATGGTAGGGCTTCAGGAAGTATTCTCTTCTAGTGTTGTATTTTTTAGAAATTACTTTGATGTTCTAGGTCATCCGAAAAAGGCCACCTGGCTTTAGCAAAGGTGCTTCTTTCCCTTTCTCTATGTGCTGTCTCTATACATGCTTGCTCTTCACCACGAGGTTGTGATAAAGACTGTCATCTTAGAGGGCATTTTTATCTCATGAGCATGAGAGTCCTGGTGTGCTTAGGTTAAGGCACAGAGCACAGTCGCACACACAGACTGACAGGGAACAGACAAACAAAGGGAGTAATGTACTTGGGGAGCACATCTTCTCCCTGCATGGCCCCTACAGGTCGTCAGAAAAGCAGCAGGAGAGGCAAAGGAGGATCACTTTGCCAAGACCATCCTGAGCAGCTCTGCAATGGAGGACTATGCTGGAGTCAGGTCATAGTCAGAGAGATATTTTCAGCATGACAAAAAGCTGAAAATTAGAAAGAGATTAGGCAAAGAGAGGAGAAGCATGGAACAGCATACAGACACTTAAAACCATGTACAGACAAAGCAGCTAAAGTAATGTTTGTTATGTAACATGACAGATCTCCTTAGACTTCCCTCCCTGTAAGGATCAGTAGCACATTGAAGACAGGAAAGAGGATTCACATCAAAATACTTCCAATTTTTTTTATTTTTTTTACCAAAATCTTCTCTATGCTTTACCTACCGTACATTATATGAGTTCCCTAAAGACATACGAGGAAAAGAACAAAGAAATAAGTGTGGACAAGCAAGTGGGAACTCTTATTGATATTTTTTAAGGGTAAATGGAGACAAAAGGGTAAAGATCCTTTGTTATTGGTTTTCAGGGAAAAAAAAAAAAAAAACAGTGTGAGCCAAAACAAGTTTTCTATCATTTTGTTGTACTTTGAGCAATCCCTTTGGGTCTGTGAAGTTCTTCAGGCTTCATCCCAAGAAATGTTAAACAAGATTTTTTTCCAATGCATATATGTGCACACACATGCTCTGTACATAGTGCACCCACATGTGACACAACCGTGCTAGCGACTGAACAGTTATAAAATGCAGTCTCAGGGCTTGCAACCTAAATAGACAAGACAAAGGATGAAGGTAACAAGATTTCCCTTGAGAAATTCCCAGAGCCTAAAGTAGATGAATGCTAGAAGCTCATTAGGAAGAAGTTTATTTTCTTGAGCAATTCTTACTTTTCTCAAACACTCTTTCAGCACTAAAGACAAGATATGGACTACACGGACCTTTGGTTCAATCTAGCACAGCTGTTCTCTTCCAATGACATAATTTCACTTTCCATCTCTTTTTTCTCACTGTTTCTGGCTCTTTACAGCTAACTAGTAGAAAATAGCAAATTAGAAGATGCTTAGGCAATATATCCTCTATTACTGCTTTAGTTCAGGCAACTACATTTGAAAATTTTGGCCTTAACAGTTCATATTAGTAAACTGTTGGTAAGGATTCAGGTTGCCGGTACATGAAAGGCAAGATCTAACTATATGGTTTAGTGGCCTGATGAAACACATGTAGCACGACAGTGTATGCACCTTACAACATACTTCTTGCTGCTTTCCAGAGTTCGGTACAACCTTCAGTTGAATTTAGAATGGGAGATTTAACAAATGGCCTGGGGGTCAGTGGTGAGTCCTTAGTAGCAGCCAGTTCACTGATGTTAGTGCAAACTTACTGAAAGGCAGGTCCACTGCATACAGGAGTCACTGAACTCTGTTTTTTTCACTTCGTAATGCACTTTTTTTTCACGACACTGTGGAATTTAATTGGTGGTCTCATGTTAGTTTCTGCCAGAAATCCTTATCACAGCCTACAGATTTCAAGCAACGAGTGAGCTGAGAAGTGATAATGAGATAGTTGTGTTCAACAGCACGTCGCCCTTGTCCATTTCTGCTGCCTTTGACATTGGAGAATGTTTTATCACAGACGACAGTAGAGGAATATGGTTCACTACAGACACTCTGAACAGGACCATCCTTTTTTTCCTCACCCAAGCCTACATCTCTCCCTGGTTGGACCAACACAAAAATACTTTGCAAAACTGCAGTTCACAGCAGTAGCAAACCCACAGATGTCCTGCCTCCAAGTGACAGGCAGCTCCTGCTTCACACAGTTTTTACCTGGGCTCTCAGTACAGCGGGAGTCAATTCTACACACCAAGGGATGCTCAGATCAGAGAAGCAGCCCTTCACCAAGCAAGCTAGTAAACTCGCAGATTTCCTTTCCAGCCAAAGCCTCAGACTCTCCAAATAAT
>VXAV01007084.1:61027-85883 GCA_013399715.1 Alectura lathami | reverse complement strand
GTTCCTCTCAAGAATACACATTTTTAAGACATAACACACTTCCAAAAAGATGAGATCTGCAATTAGTTCTCTGTAGAGCATCCTGTTGTTATTAACCTAAGTTTTCTGTATTTGTGCTTTTAACTACACTTTTCTAACTTAATGTCTTTAAAAAAAAAAACACTCTTAGAACAAGTAATAAATAGCTTCAGGTTACTACTTTCACTCGAACAGAAATAAGTGTGCAAACTTGAAGAAAATATAAGTAACTGAAAAAAAAAAAAAAAAAGTCTTTAAAATAAAGAGACGAGATCTTTAACATCACCAGAACTGAGTGCACCTTGNATATAAGTAACTGAAAAAAAAAAAAAAAAAAGTCTTTAAAATAAAGATCTCTCATTCTTTTGTTGTTGTTGTTGTTGTTTTCCAAAGGGACTTACTTAGGATAAACTGAGTTGTAAGGCATGGCTTGGGAGATGAAGAATTGAAGGCAAGGCTGTGCAACTATCTACTCGGTGCTGGATAAGGACACCATTAAACAAGACTAATGAGCCTGAGTGAGTCAAATGACCTTTCCTCATTTGCTACAAACAGCTTTGTTCCTATGATTCAGTTGGTTGCTCAGTAAAGGTTGTGCAGCTCATTTGCTGTATTTTTTTTACACTAGAAATTAATAAATCAGGCCACAGTGTTCTGCATTTATTTGGTGGCCCACTGGTATGCAATTTTAGCTACGTACATATTATTTGGATGAAGGCTTGCATTTCTGAAGCCTTTGAGTAACATCATAAGGAGTGACAAATAAAGATATTTGGAAGCATCAATCACACCTTCAAACAGCTTGTTCCACAGGTAGTCCACCACCCCATCTTCTCAAGAAAATATTGCATATCAACACACATGTATACAGCAATTGTCTTTCACAGAGCTGTGGGTTTTTTTTAATTTGTATTTATTCATTTTTACAAAATATGCTGCAAACGGTAAGAGGTTCATTTTACACTCTATATATGTGCGTTGACTGTCATTGATCCAAGCAATCTCCAAAAAGTTAGGAAGTAGAACCCTGATTACTCAAACTATGCTGCAGCTGCCATCTGTCTTATACATACTGGTGTCCTTCCCATAGAAAGAAGGGAGAATAGGATATGTGGAGGGTAGGGATGAGTGTCCNTGTGATGAAGAGAAGGGATTTGACCATGTCTGAGAAGGTCTGACAAGCTGTAATTGCTTTCTAATCCCTTAACAATACATACTTAAAATTATGCATATGTTTAAGTGCTTTGCTAGGTTGGGGCTACAGCTGAAAATCAGGAAAATGTCTCAGAACGATATCTCCATAGATGAGGGTTTTAGCCTATATAAGCTAGACTAGTCGGGTAGGAATGCCTCAAGTTCTAGTGTGCATCTGTCTCTTCTGTTTCTTACTGTTTCACATCCAAGCTTCAAAATACACTCTCAGTTTTTTGCCCCAAATGTCTTCTCCTGTAAATGATAAGAGAAATCCCTGCCATACCACACATATGCTACAGTGATACAAACTTTTTGTTTCCCTTCCACTTGCTTGCCAGCAGGGGCTTTTATTTTCAGTAATGCTGTTCTCTTTTTCAGATGATGATAATGTAAATGGATATGTGCCCTGAAGGAATAAATAATGGTACTGACACATAGCATCTGATTGACAGGAACTGTTTAAGTACTGTCATATGGCTGGCATGTCACTTAGTGATCAAATTCTTCACCTGCCAGTCAAAATTACATTGATGCCTCATGTGGATGTTAGCCTCTCCTTTAGAGTATAGCTCCATTCACAGAATTTACTATGGATCTCATATGTTTAAAATGATTGGACTGGGAAATCTCCCTTGCTTACTTGACTTCCGTTCCATATTTGTGTGAGCTCTACCTGCAGAATAACACAGCTCTACTAGTCCACAAGCACATCCAGCAATTCATATGGAAACATACAGAGTGGAGGCAGCTGGGTATGTCACAGCAATACGTGGGCCCTTCAGAATTTTTTATTGATTCAGGATACCCAGCAGCATTGTTTGTCACCTGAGAGCATGTCTAAATGCAGAATCCTGACATTAATCTCCTGAAGGTATTTAGGGAAACTTCCTTGCAATATCAACATACCTCAACCAGGTCAAGGAGGATGCAACTGCAATTTCATCTCTCTGCTAAAACAGCTTTCAAGTGCTCAGGTTAATACAAACTACAGTGATGATTATTTTGAACTGAAGACTTGTTTCTTGGACCAAAACACTGCCTTACTTTTTTAAGAACACTAAGTGTTGTGATATATTGTGCCCTAATACAGACACCACCAGTCCAGGTATTCCATCCATTCCTTCATTTAGTATTGCCACATTCTGTGCTACAAGTTGATTTTCAGGTTAAATAACTTTGGGCAACACATGTAAGTTGTGCAAAGCTGCAGGTCAGTGTGCAAGAAAGCAGCAAAGAGCAAAAAGAAGAGCATACTCCCCACTAGGGATTTGGTATGTAGGAACTAGGGAGTTGTACCTTTCCTTCCTCTCAATGCTCACATTTGTTGTGAGAGGCACATGACAGCTCTGCAGTCACCATGGGGAAGAGGGAAAGAAAGCAACTAAAGAGGCAATGTGGAGGCATTTGCAGATGGCATGAGGTAGTGGAGGGCTGGCAGAGTTTGAAGACAGACAGACTGCTTCAGAGGCAGTTCCCATTCCTAAACCATCCTCTGAGACTGTGAGAGAGGCAGAAAGCCAGTGCCACACAGGGCAAGAAGGCAGTGCAGTGGAAGGCAATGTCTGAACACACTGAGGGAATGAGGGGATGGCAGTGACGTGGTGGACCTACTTTTCATATTAGAAAAAGCATTGACCAGCAAACACAGTATTTGGAGAGCTGGAATTTGATGATTGTAAAGGAAGAATAGTGGAACATAGGTGAAAGGAGACAAAGGGGATAATGTTAGCATCGGGCAAAACAAGGCATTGACAAGTACATAGCACCAAGCATAGGCAGACCACCAGAAGGCAGAACTGACATGATATTCCTATAAATTTGTGCTCACTGTGGAAATACCTGTAGTTATCAGTTACTTCTTAATCTCACCTGCTTATTAACTTTCCATCTAATCACAAGACATTAAAATTAGAATTAACAGAATATTTATGCGTTACAGATTTATTTATTTATTTTATTCAAGATTTCCCTACAGCAAGCTGCAAAGTATTCAAATAATTTGAAGTGAAACATTGATTAAGAAATCCTTGGAAAATAAAGTGAAGACTTAAAGGTAGAAAATCCACTTCAGGGAAGATCTCAGGAGCTGACAGTTATCAGATATGTTAACATCGGACTCAAATTCGATAAAGCTTTCATGAAATGAACACACCTGTTCCGGAGCAGCTGAAACACACACAGAAAATTTTGAAAATCATTCTGTTTGGAAGGAATTGTGCCAAAAGACCTATATTTCATCTTTTATTTTTTCTTTCATTTTGACACATACGTACAAAAATCTGCATCTTTTCTTCTCAGAATTTCATCAGTTTCTTCTGCTGTTGCTTACTCAGATTAAGTCATATTTCTCTGTGATGACAGTCATTATACTAGAACTACATTTGATGCTATAAACAACAGTGAAGAAATCACAGAAGGTTATGAACTTTTAAAAAGCAAAGTGCTTTCATTCAAAGGCTCCTCTGTGATGACAGAATGGCAGTAAAAGGTGTAAGATGATAGACATACAGAACTGGCCTGTAGTTAAGAAAAAAAAAAATTTGTATTGTTTTCCTGAAGACATCCATTTTCTATCCAATAGGTCATACAATATGTTGAAATGAATACTTATGAAAATATGAGGAATTAGGATAATAAAAAATACACTTAATTTGCAATAATCTGTTTTTTAATCTAGTGCTTCGACACTAAATACATGAGCAATAAATGATAGAAGAAAAGAAATTTTAAAATACTATTTTTCAAATGAAAGCATGCTTCATTTCACAAAGACCAGGGAAATCTTAAGCCATTCTTACAAAACTTTTATGTTAAGAACATTTGCCCTTAAGAGGTAATGATGATCAAAAAAATATGGAAACCTTCCCCTAGGAAGGTTATGTTTGGTGGCAGTCCAGCAGCATCTTGTCATCTCTACCTGTCCCAGCCATTTGGGGAAGTTTCCCTCCTAGAATCATAGAATGATAGAATGGCTTGGGTTGGAAGGGACCTCAAAGATCATCTGGTTCCAACCCCCCTGCCATGGACAGGGCTGCCAGCCACTAGCTCACGAGATCCAACTGCCCAGGAACCCATCCAGCCTGGCCTTGAACACAGCCAGGGATGGGGCAGCCACAGCTTCTCTGGGCAGCCTGTGCCAGCGCCTCACCACTCTCTCAGGGAAGAATTTCTTCCTGATGTCCAACCTAAACCTCCCCTCTTTCAGTTTGAGCCCATTCCCCCTTGTCCTACCATTATCCACCTGTGTAAAAAGTCGGTCCCCCTCCTGCCTGTAAGCTCCTTTCAAGTATTGGAAGGCTGCAATGAGGTCTCCCCGGAGCATTCTCTTTTCCAAGCTGAACAATCCCAACTCCCTCAACCTTTCCTCATAGGAGAGGTGCTCCAGCCCTCTGAGCATTTTGGTGGCCCTCCTCCGGACCCGCTCCAACAACTCCACATCCCCTCTGTCCTGGGGGCCCCAGGCCTGGACACAGCACTCCAGGTGAGGCCTTACAAGAGCAGAGTAGAGGGGGACGATCACCTCCCTCTCCCTGCTGGCCACCCCTCTCTTGATGCAGCCCAGGATGCCATTGGCCTTCCTGGTTGCAAGAGCGCACTGCCGGCTCATGGCCAGCTTTTCGTCAATCACGATGCCCAAGTCCTTCTCCGCAGGGCTGCTCTCAAGGAGTTCTTCTCCCAGTGTGTACACACACCTGGGATTGCCCCGACCCAAGTGCAACAACACCTGGCACTTGGCCTTGTTGAACCTCATCAGGTTCTCGTGGGCCCACTTTTCCAGCCTGTCCAGGTCCCTCTGGACGGCATCCCTTCCTTCAGGGGTATCAACTGTACCACTCAGCTTGGTGTCATCAGCATTTAATCGATTTTAATCTCGTGTTTTTATACTCGTGTTAAGTACGCTCCTCACCATGCAGGCCACCAGCCCATGGTCAGTCCCTGTCCATGACATCTGATTGTTCCACCACTTCAGAAAGCAAGTGCAAAGTAATTGTAACACCAACCAAAACTCACAGCTTGCAAAAGCAACCTGGTCCTCCTCAACAGAGATTCACAGGGTTTCACTTCCCTAAGAAAACAACAGAGTACTCTTCCAAGTAAGAGATCTAACTTCTACTTTGTCTATAAGACTTCCCTCAACAAGTCGTTCCTCTGCCCAGGCTGACCTACCACAGACATTCTCAGTACAACAATCCAGTCACTGGGTTTTTCTCTCACTGATAGGGAGCTCTATAACCCTCTCCCAACAGGTGGTGTCAAGTAGTCTGCCTTGTCAAAATGTCCCCGCTAATTACATCTCATCTAGTCCAACTTAATTAAAGACATTTTTTCTTTTGAAATGCATTATCCATGTAAATAAAAGTTGCAGGATCAGAGCAATGCTTGAGACAGCAAAAAGCAAAATAGATTTGCACTGCATCAGGGCTATAACACTTCTCTGAAACAATAAGCGCTTTACAGAGAAATAGATGCTCTCCCTCCCTGGTTGAGGCAGTAAATAAGCTCTACTGAAGTAAAAGCAGTAAATATTTTTTGAAATTCTGATAAGTACTTTCACAGCAAGTTTTACAAATTGATCTCATTTCTGAGAGCACTGCAGACTGTCGAGTTCATTGCCTTTGAGCAAAAAGAGTTAAGTGCAGCAGTACTACAGAGCCTCCATTATCACACTGACAACGATGTTTTGACTTCATTGCTCTCTTCATGCTACAGACAAATACTGAGTTGTTTGCCTGTCTGTTCTGTGTTGAAAGTGCATCTGAGATTTGCAAATACAAAGGGCCTAAACCACTCCAAGTGAAATCACCATTGACTTCCACAGCCGCAAGAGAAGTCTTTATAAAAAGACCTTAGAAGATTTTAAAAAACTCTCTTTATGAAATCTCTTCTGCATTCTTGAAAGCTATCCAGTTATTTCACAATCCCAAACTGTTTAGCAACGGGCAGAAGACCTATCTCATCTTCAAAACAGCTCCTCTCTTCATTTTTTTTTTTTTTTAAGTGCAGAGCTAAGTACCAAATAGCATCTCTCTCAGGTGCTATATGGCAAAGTGAATCTGAATTTTGACCAGATACAACTGGCCAACCTGACAGATACAGGTCTCCGTTGAAGACTTCAGCTCATCTGAACAGTGAAATGCAATCCACCAGAAGCTAAAATTAGAGCACTGAATTCATGTATGACATGAAATACAGATAACTAGGAATCATTTCATCACTGTGGGTGTATCGATTATTCAATAATAATAATTGAATTATCCTGCATTTGCATTCTACGTTAAATCATTTCTAACTCAGTCTGATACAGATGAGATATATTTCCTCAATGAATATTTTGCAAAGCATTCTCTTTGTGCCGCATGCCCTGCTGACCCACTATAAAGGGATTCCCACACTCCTGATTCAGTGCAGCTACTACTTAATACGTGAAAGTTGGCTTTCTCAACATGCAACCATGCCCATGATGGGGTGATCCCTGCCCACCCAGAGGAACTGCAATGCGGGAGGCCCAAGAGGCCTCCAATCTGCCACTCCAATCTGCCCTGCCACCATAACAAGGAGCCGTGCTTATGCCTTTGTGTCAAAGTGCTAGAAGAACTGTTGCTCTTGAAAATGTGGAAATAAACAGCTTTTGCAAAAGCTTTCCAGGATGACAGGTAAAAACTAGAAATCAGCTTCAATAACCCCATCAGTAGCATTGGACTGGTTTTACTTTACTACTACACCCCTCCCTATAGTAGAAAAATCTCTCTCTGAATATTAGTGATCCCACTATCACCACTAGCAACAAGAGAATATTTGGTCTCATTTATTTCTGAGGAAATGTTGTGGAGTAGTCATAGGAGGGATTTGTAAGCACACTGCTACTTTACAACAGAAATCAATTGTTCCTCTTATAGAAGAGGCCTCAGAAGACAAAATAATCCAACATCTAAAAGGGCTCCTAGCTGGTTTATCCATATCTTTGACAGCTGACAGGAAAAAAAAAAAAAAAAAAATTTAAAGAAAGAAAGGATCCACTTGATTCATTCATAGACAATTTTATTTCTTTCTCTCTCTAACCACCTCACACAACGGAAGCCACTTTTGTAAGAACCTTTCCAAACAGTACAGCAAGAAAATGAAATTACAGAATCACAGAATACTTGAGGTTGGAAGGGACTTCTGGAAGTTATTTTGTCAAACCCCTGCTCAAGTAAAATGCACTGAGCAGATTAACTGTGAGCACCAGTAGATTTTCTAGCTGTTCTATACCTTTTTGTAAAACAAATAAATAAACAAACAACCTTTCATTTATTCTTCGGTTTCTAGATAGATTTTTCAAGAAGGCAGGAGTAACAGCAGAACATGCTGGGAAGAGTTAGCGGCAGCAAGGGGATGCACAACAGAGCTTCCTCAGCAAATGAGAGAGAATTAATCCAAGTATCCTCCAGGTAGGAACTGCTGAACTAAATTGCATCAGCAAGCTGTACTCAAGCTCTTGCTGCCAGCTTTACTAAAAAGTTACAGATGTAAGTGATAAGACAAAATTACCTTTTAGCAGCGTATGTTGCAAAGTTGAGGGAGGGTATTAGGGTGATTGGAGGCTTCTGAGAGCAATGCAAGTCAGTGCTAAAGTAGAACATCGCAAATACAGCAAGCAGAATATTTCTCTCATCTGAATCTAATGAATTCACTAATCATGTTGCTGTAATTTTCTTTCAAGCTATTGGTAGAATAAATGGATACCTTGGGAGCCAGAACTGCCTGTGAAACCTAGAACTTCTGCTGTTTATTGGTATGTGTGGGAAAGTGGTTTTCCTGGATGCATTTATTTTCTTGCATTAAATTCTTATATTTACTTGGGGACTGTAAATACAGTTATGGTAAATTGTCATTAGCCCATCTTCCTGATGCATCCCAGATTAAAACTAATGTCTTTCAGGTGGGTGCTATTAAATTAGCCTACTGCAACCTGACAGGTATGCTCTAATCAAAAATACTTTCTCTTCTCTGCTTAGAGCAATTTTTTCTGCTTCTGGGTAGAAAGATAATCACACAAGTAGTCCAGTTGTTTTCAGATGTGTGGATTTGTGAGGACCAGAAACAAGCAGGAAATGGCTTGTCCCCTTTAATTATTACTATAATTTGTGTTTGAGTAGGGCTTGTGTTGCTAGGTGGTAAAGCACAGAATGCTTGATTAGAAGAGCCTGCTGTCTCTACAAGCAAGCAGAGGAGGCAGAAATATTGACATTTTATAGTTAGGCCCTCCAGAACAAAGAATTAATCTGCCATTAATACTGTAAGAAAGGCAGGGCCAAAGTAGGGACTGAGTCTGGTTCTGGGACTTTGTGACCTTAACCATAGGATCAGGTCTTTGTACTTCTCACCTTCTCTTTGCATACATCATATATAAATTGCCAGCTTTGACTGGTGTTCGCTTTCTGGACTGTATGAGGTGTAAAATCTTTTGTGGCAACGTCAATATCAAAATTTATGTTCATAAAATGGTTAATTTCTCTACGCTATCCGGTTAACTGGTTACTTGATAAAACCAGGATGCCTCAGAAGTGCTTAAACAGGATCTCAGAACCACAGATATTGTGTTTATATTTTACCACAGTGAAAATTTAAGTGATTAGAAAAATAGCATCTGGCCATATCGTATTTTCTTAAAAATAGAGTTATGGTATTTCTCATAGTACCAGTATTAGAAAAGACTGAAATGTGGTGGAAGTAAACATTCTTCACAGTCCATTATGCATGCAGTGGAGTCCATGTGTTTGCTCAGAATAAAGGAATATCTGTATTTCCTGTTTCTTTTTGTGGGTAAAAAATATTTTGCTGTTTAAGTATTAGACTGATATCTTGCTTCTGTGTTTTACTCTTATTTACCAAGTGCTGCCAAAGAACAATTACACATCACACTATGAGGTGCTACTTTGTCCAGAGTAAGCAGATAAATATTCAGATTTTCAGTAGAATTGTCTATTCCTTTGCAAGTCTGATAGGAGTATTTTAGTATTGTACAGCCTACAGAAAAAAGAAACGAGCATCTGGAGAACTGGTTAGTTGCCAAATAGGGATTTGAAACAAGATTATCACACTTTATCTCAAGAGATTTAAATTATTATGGAAATGGCAATCAGATCCCAGAACATTTCTGCAAACAAAAAAGGAGTTACAAGTAGATGAAATGGAGTTGGGGCATCCACACAGGCAATATAAGCCATCTTCCATCCTTTGAAACAGGATGGAAACTACTCCAGGACAACATTAATAAACTACTTCGTAAGTGTTCTTCAGTCAATCCACTTCTGCTCAAAGAGTAAGAGAAGAGAATTCTCGTAATCCCTTGAACTAACACCATTTTTTTTTTCACAGAATCCATGCACAAGTGAATCTCTCACTGCACTGGGAACTATATTTTTATGGTTTTGTACTTGCATTTCTACATCTCTGGGAAGTCTGAGTATATGCCTGTATGTGCATAAAGTAGATTGATAAAAAAACTTTACCTGGCAACTGTGTGACGGATATTAACCCACAGTCAACATGAAGTGCTCATTTGCTAGGCAATATTCCCATCAGTTGATTTTTGCTCTGAGAAAAGCAGTTATTTCACTGAAAGTGTTTTGTTTTCAATATTTTATTATGATCTATTCCATTACTAAACTTTGCTTGATGTGGCACATCCAGCTTTGCTGTGTTTCATCTTTGGTTACCCATACCACTAAGCTTCTTCTGTTCTTGCTTTGTTAGTGTGATTAATAATAAAGTACCTTGTAGACATCTAGGTAAGGCTAATGGTAGGTTTTGGCTCTGAATATTTTAACAAACAAATAATACAACAGTCTTACCTTGCTGATTTGAGTTAATGAATACTGGGACATCTTCTGGGAATACTACATTTTGCAAATTGCTAAGAGAGGAAACAAAAAAAAACACGCTAAAGCCTGATGAAATCCACCTTGTTCATTTATATTTGATGATAATACTTTAAACTATATTCAGACATTTCATAACAAATCAGTGGAAAATGTAAAAAAAATGAAAGATAATCATAAAGACAAATAAGGAATCTCCCACATATATCTTGTTCCTGTAATCTCTTACCAAGAAAATTACAGCAAAGGAAAAGAAAAAGGCAAAGGGAGTACTATTGTTATCAACATAGTAAGAAAGAAACAATAACATTTAAAAGTGATCATTCATTACATCAGCCTTCAGGTCACCATAACATGAGCCAGACCCTTCTTGGAGGTGCACAGCGAAAGTTCAAAAAACAGCAGTAGCAGCAAGCAAAATTCCATGTGGATTCAAGTGAAAGCAAATGAAAGTTAACAAGAAACACACAATAAATGTGGTGAAAGACTGGAACACATTGCCCAAGAAAGGTGCAAAGTTTCCACCCTTGGGATTTGAAAGACTCACCTAAACAAGGTGAGTCAAAGCAGAATTCCTCTACACCATTCCCGAACATGTGAGCACGTGAAGAAAACAAATACTGGAAATAATAAATGAGCATTTAAAATATCTCTTTTCAGCTCAAATGAAAATGAATCGACTTGCAGTAATGCCACACGAGGCCATCCAATTTTTCCTCTCCCAAAACTACACAGGCAGCCTGGGACAAAAACACTGAGAAAATTTGATGTAGGTAGTTCTCCTAAGACATGAAATAGGATTTCACATCAGGATTCCTGAAGTGGGGTCAGCGGCTCACAGTTACTCTGCAGTAGAGATTTTGCAAATTGAGCTTCTTCCAAGATGCATCTCAGTGCTGTCCAGACCGCTGGCCTTCTCCCCCTCTGCATTTTCAGAATCCAGCACAGACGAAAGACAAGCAGCTGGTGATATATTTGGAAATCTCTTCTATTGAAAGCACAGACCTTTTCTCTTTCTTACTCCCAATTGAGTGGGTAACAGGGAAACAGCTGTCTCATTTCTTGAAGGTCCCTCAGAAATCAATCCAACATGAAACAAAAGTGAATGGCTTCATTATTCTGAGGGGACATAATTTTAAAAATACCAGGAATGCTTTTCTTAGTCAGTAATTGAAAATTCAATTTTAGTACTCCGAATGGCAACAGGCTTGGAGAAGCAAGCATATTGCAGGCTGGAGTTTGCCAACTGCAAGACAATCACAAGTGCTCTTTATTTCTCTTGTCACTCAATAATATTAGACCTTGTTAAAGAGGAGAGATTGGGTTTTGAGATTGAGCCCTAGGGACAGCACCCATTTATAAATAAACAGAAAAATTAAAGTTACAAGGTATCGTCTGAGATATAGACTAACACCAAACCCAGAAAAAAAAAATAAAGTGTTCCCATTTAACATGGCCTTTCTACTGTGTGGTTTACAGGATATTGAAGAGACAGACAGACAGTGTAAAATCAGTAACCAAAGGAAGGACTGTAAAATTAGATTTTGCAATAATGTTCCTACCTTGCAGCTAAAAGAATAGTATTAATTTTATTTAATTTTGGGCAGGATAAAACCTTTCACCTTGGATGGCTTTACAAGAAACTCCACCCCGTAACAGTTGAAATGCTACTGAGAATACCTTTAGGTATTAAGCACACCAACACTATCCGGAATAACTAAAATAAAATAAAACACGCAGACAAAGCTCATAACTCTGTATTGCACCAAAGTATGATTCACTGCTCGATAGTGAGTCAAGCTCGCTCCACCAAAGACATGCAATATAGTCACTGATCTCATGTTTCTATACTTGCATACTACTTAACATGTAAAACCTCCTGTTATTTGGAAGCCATTTCCTCTTTTCACCTTTTTTAATCTGCACATATAGCTGTATTTCATATCTTCGTACTAAAATGACAGACCTGTCTTTAATTTATAAAGAGATTACAGGTCCACTGATTTTAGTGAATGCAAGAACATACCATGCATCTGAAATGCATGAAAAAGCAAGACCAAAGATGATTAACTATTCATATTTGCCCCTGCCTTTTGAACAGACATCATCTCTCCCAAGAGATCAGGGATCAGCCACTACTTAGATATTTAGTTCTTAGCATTCACATAAAAACCTTCCCCATCAAGCACTGTCTTAGTAATGTTCCTTCTATTCTAAGGAATAAAAATAACAATGAACTGAAAGATTAAACAATTTATATATGGGAAAGAATGAGATGGTAAAAAGGAGGCATTATATTTATAGTATTTTCTTATTCTTACTTTTTTGTTCCAAGAATAAGATGGTTTCTCTTTTACATTCTGACTGTGTTTCATGACAATCATTATTCAGAGAATGAACCATTTTAATGGCTTAAAAATTAATTTGGTGGTCTCAGTCTAGCTCCTTATGAACACGTGCCCACACAAAAAAAAAAAAAAACAAACCACTAATTGGCAGTCTCATTGACATTCACAGCACATGAGCCAGGAACTCCATAGATTTTAAAGCCAGAAGTGACCATTGTGATCATCAAGTCTGACAGGTCATGGGACTTCCCCGAATTAATTATTGTTTCAAATTTCAATAGCTGTGATTGACCTGGAACATGTTTTTTAGAAAAACATCCAATATCAATTTTAAAGCTTCTAGTAATGGGAAAACCTCTACAATTCTTGTTTAGTAATTCTAGGAGCAGATTTTTCTTGTGGTTAAATAACATAATAATATTAATAATTAAAAAATATTTTCACCATGAATTTTTCTACTTTAATTTTTTAGCTTAGTTACGATTTTACATCTTTATTTGCTAGAGTGAAGTATTCTGCCAGCAAGTTATTAGATGGGATGTGAATGTTGGTTTTGGAGGATGTATTATTTTTAATACCATTGTCTAGTTGTTGGGTCATTTACCCAGGAAATAGGAAATCTGGATTCAATGCATTCCTAAATCTGATGAATTTGCAACCCACAGCTCCCATATCCCAGGAAAACGATTCAGTTGCTAGACTACCCACTGCTGGAAGCTGAGGTTGGGCATGAGAATGCTGCTTCCCCTTCCTTTTGAAGCTGGGTCATTGTGTTGGCCAAGAACACACCGTTTCTAAGGGCAAAGAGAGGACAGTGAGAACCATGGCACTAAGACAAATGCTCAGGGCCTTTGGTTCAGAGAGGTTATGTTGAACTATAATATATTCCATATATATTATATAACACTAAACATAACAGTTGGTAGTGAAAAAACTCATAGAAGAGTTTAAAACTCATAGAAGAGTTTAAAACTCAAGGCATGTCTACTTGCCTCACCTGCCCTGCAGAGTGCCATGGTATCTCTTGTTTCTAATTCAATTGTCAGACTCCTTTATCATTTCACCTCCAGACAGATCTTCGCCACTGCAAAGATGAAGCATATCATGGGAAAAAACACACTATATTGCCTGTGACATGCCCATTTTCTCAGTACTGCTCTCTGGATTTTACATCACAGATCTAGCAGTCCAATACATTGCTTTGCCAAAATTTATTTATTTATTTAAAATAATGTGTTAGAATATTGTTAGTTAAATTACTGGTGCTGTGATATGCAAAAGTATCTCCATCTTTCTGAAGAATATAATTAATGGTAGGCAGGCATTGCATATGCAATCAATAAAACAACCACATTTTCCATCAGATTGAGTTAATAGGGGTTCACTCTAATTAAAAGCTTCAAGTTTTAATGAAGATGTAAAGCCTTTCTTGGGAAATATATCTGCTTTGATTCACATTTGAGTCACAGCAGCAGCCCCCTTCTTAAGAGACCACCAGCAGAAGAGTGAGGCTGTTGAACACTCCAGGAGCCCTCAAGAGGACAAGGGTACGAGGCTTATAATGGGAAGGCATAGTAGCGGGTCAAGGTCTCTCAGTGAATAAACGGTGCATTTGTGCTCTAATTAAAGCACCGCCCTTTCTTTTACTCTTTTTTGTTTATTAGAGTTTTATGTGTACCTGCAGTATGTTGGGGTAGAAACCCTGAGCTCTTTAGTGCTGTTTGGCAATAACAACAGTTTACTCTGTCTGCTCAATAGAAATTTAGGAGGTGTTTCCTTGCGTATTTTTTTAGATGCATAAGATCCCCTTCCATCCAAGTTCAAAGAGAAGAAAAAGGACATTGAACAGCTACTTACAAACGTCCACACTTCCTTAGTATAAAGAGACTCTTTTTAATAGATGCTTTAATTACTTCATAGCCTGAAATAAAGTTAAAACCTTTTGGTTTCCATTATCATTACTGACAACTAAAATACACAGCTCTGGCAAAGTGGCTCCCTCTCCAACAAACAAACCCTCTGTCTCTGCTACTACACAACGCTGCACTTAATTATGTTATCTTCATTTAGATGGTGATTGTGTTGCAACATCTAACAAGGAGAAGGTATTGCACGGTAATAGTGAGTGACTAGGACAGCTGCTTGATCAAGGCATTATTGAATTAGGCGTACGGAGGATGCAGCTGGATGGTGAAAACTGATGCTTTCAGTAGGTGATGAAATTCTGCTTTGTAGTTGTCTAATACAGAGTGTATCCAAATAAAGATTAAAAGAAGAAATAAGGCTCATAACTAATTACATGCACCAACACACTTCTACCCTGATATTTTTATTCAGAACAATATTATCTCTCTTATTATCTGTATGACACTTTATGACCACTTAATTGGGACAGCTACAGATCTACCAGTCATCTCAATTAGGTGAAATTTTCAGTGCAGCAGAAATCAAGCGGAGTTAGTGAAAGCTCCGGCAAAGCCATTACAAACGCAACAACCAGCAATACAATGGCACCTATAAATGCAAGCCTTTTAGAACTAAGTCCTTCTTTCCCTCCAGCAACTGAGCTGTAAAGTAAACGGCCCCCTGGCAGTGCTTTCACCATGCACTGCAGATAGCTGGTGAGCTGCACAGGTGCAAGGAGCTGGTGGTGAGCACAGCAGGGCCATGCTGATTCCCAGACCCACAGCTGCCCCAGGTTTTCAGGACGACATCCCTGTGCTGCTGCCAAGCCTGCTGCCAGCCCACGCCTCGCACCTGGGCTGCCCACAGAGGAAGACCCCAGGGATTCACCAGCACAGAATGGCACGGGGATGGCTTTTGTGGTCCAGCAGCAGTTTTGTCAGCCCTTTGAGACTCTCTGTTTTAATTACAAAATGAAACCTGCATGGCCGGTGAAGCCAAGGGATAATCCTGGCTCAGCACCAGGAAAGACACACTGAAGCAGCCCCAGTACAGGCAATCAACACAATCAACATGGCAATCATTCTAGAAAAACATGCCTCTCAGTTCAGACACCCACGTGCTCAGCCTCTAGCTACCAACTGTGCAGAAGACCTCTCTTGAGATCTACAGAGTGCTGTCCCACGTCTCGTCCCTTGTGCCAGCCATACCCCAATGTTCTTTCCTGACAGAGAAAGCCTCAAATTTCCCAGAAGTAAAATAATCCATTTTGAGAATCTCCCCTTATTAGGTATGGGGAGGAAGAAAGGAAGGGAGGAAAGAAAGGTTATTACCTTTGAAACGTTATTACATTTTATGACCAAAAGGTAATAGAAGTGGACTCAGGAAAGAGCAGCTGAGCCCTCCTGCAGGTATTTCTGTGATACTGTGCTGTTTAAAGCTGCGGTTTTCATTCAAAATTTGATTTTCTGGACATTTTAGTTTTGCTAAAACGTGTCCCCTTCTTCTTCACGCTTCTTAATATCTGCCTTTGGCTCCAGTGACCTCGTTTTTAAACGTTTGAAGGGAAATTCTATAAATGCTTTAGAACGATGCAAGTTGTGATGAGCCTTTCCACAGGTCAAAGACATGTGTCTTTTGCCTGCCTTACACTTGATTCAAAACAGATTCACAAATCCTTTACGAGCATTTGATGATTTTATTCAGTTACATGTTTATATCTGCATACATTTTTATATATACACACACACACACACAAAGGACCCATGATCACCGTTACCAAAAGCTCTTAAATGCCTGCTGCACAGCCTGCTGGAAGCTCCAGCTGATTACCCAGGGGAAAACACATGGCAGGGTTTCTTTTAATGCCTTCAGATATGACCTTGCAAATTTCATCCAAAGAGCAGCTTACATACGTGCTCCAAGGTTCATTTAATTGACTCAAATGAAGCAACAGTCTAATTGCCTAATTTCTGCAAGACAGAAGAATATATGGCAGTGTAAGCACAACTGCTGAAATCTTCTTGGGAGACATGTGGCAGTCTAGCCTAAGTGCATTGTAACCACAAGAAAAAAAATTGTGTTTCTACTTAGAGCTCAAGCCCTGCTTCGTCACTGTCTTCATCCCCATGCACTCCTTTACACCTGTGCAAAGTGAATGGAAGACACTGTTGAGTGACAATGAGAACGATTTATCATTCCCTTTTTACAGCTACTGCACAGAGGGGTAGGGATGTAAAGAAGCAAGCGCTGAATATATCTGGTTCAAAAGAGACTGGAAATTCAAATGAATGTATCTATAGTATTCATTTTCAAAGGAAACTAAACACAGAATTGTAGCCTAATACAACATTAGTGTTCCGAATATATCCTCATCCAGGAAATATATAATTATCGTTCCCATAGTAGCCATAGCATGGTCACATTTTGGAGACTGAGTACATGCTCTGAACTGCACTGAAGTTCAATAAAGTGACGCATACACCAAACTGGTTAAATAGCAAGAAAATGCTGTTGTCTGAATTTACATATGTATGCACACATAAATCTATTTTATGTATTTACCACTAAAGTTACCACAAAATATTAAATAC
The DNA here is from genome assembly GCA_013399715.1 of Alectura lathami. Lineage (NCBI taxonomy): Eukaryota > Metazoa > Chordata > Aves > Galliformes > Megapodiidae > Alectura > Alectura lathami. The sequence continues at coordinate 68,963 of VXAV01007084.1, read as the reverse complement.
AAAGGAATGGTGTTTGAATTACAGCTACAGCAAAATTACAATAATTAGACCAACAATATGAGAAAGCGCAGAGTTTTACATAAATTCTCTCATATTATTCCGAGGTAATGCAGTTGTTGCAGCAAGCTTTTTTTCATACAGTTCCTGTGACCAACAGGCTGACCTGAAGCTGATTTATATCCTTGAAACACTGCGATACAGAGCTGGACTTTTAAATGATAATATAAATCATAAAAAAAAATAAAATAAAATAAAAAAATCAGACCTTTGAAATAACATACATTATTTCATAAGAACAAAAGTCACATTTACATGAACAGGTAATAATATTTCAAGTACGGATGTTTCACAGCACATACGTGAACCTCTGTTTGCATACATAAGAAAACAACAGGATTTTACAAGTTACTAGGCATATTCATATCAAATGCAGATTGTTTCATAAACGTCCATCTTCTTCAGGTAGAGGATAACTAGAAAAGAAGTATTACTAGTATAATAAACCTTTTCAGTTCAGGTATTAAATATTCTTAGATTTATTTGTGATTTTAATTAAATTTTCACTTTCCTACTGTCAATATCAGAGAATGTAAAATAACAGGTCTTGCTTTATTTTGCTCATTATTTCAGGACTGAAAAGAATGGCAGTAACATAATGGGATTTAAATTTGCCTTTCAGCTTTCTTTAGAAACAAAAGAATAAAAAACAAACGCCCTCTCAAAACACCTCTCACGGACTACAGCCAATTATTTTTGCCTAATTTAAATGGCCAGCTCTCAGGGAGAAGTATGTTTGGTAGAATTTCCTATAAAAGATCAACTCAACAATTTTAATATAATAAAACATTAAGTAGTGTAAAATTTTCTACTTTTGTACATTGATCTTTTACAGAGATTTTTTTAATGCTGTTGTCTTATTCTGTAAACATATTCTTGCTCATGAGAAGGAATAACAAGTTTGGGTTTGGTTAGCCCATAGAACTGCTGAAGTGTTTGTATATTTAGAGCTGATGAAATGTGAAGGTTGTACCAACACTGGCACTATCCTCTGCTTACAGCAAAGGGGTCACTAAATTCACCTCTCTTTTATGTAAGGAAATCCGTAAATGCTATAATCACTTATCACCTAAGTCTTACTTTCAGAAGGTTGTATGTGCCTTTTAAAACTGCATTTACACCTCCTTCCTCACAGACTGATCAGCTTACCTTGAGGTATCCCACACTACAGAGTGTTGAAGGTGCATGAAAGAAGGGAGTGAACTGATTAAAGGGGATCAGTTGCAGCGTGGCTGTACAGGTATATTAATGACCTTGATTTTTGCTTTAATTTAGGGAAATATTGCATTCCTCCTCTGTTTCATTGCGGCATTTCTGAGAAAATAAGTCTCATAAATGGTTCTTACACAATGAAAAGCTGGTATTTTTCACTTTTACATCTTTAAATAGTATTCAAATTGGACCAATCCTAACAAGAAAAGTATTTAATTTTGTATTTTTTGCCTCAAAAATTAATTTTCAAAACAGAGTTTCTTTCTCATAAGTAGGCTGCTGATAAAACAAGCCAGTGTCCTCTCTGTCTCTGCTTTAGGAGGTGATGATGGATCCCCTTGATTTCAGTTACAGGAGAGTTATATTGAAGAGGGTGGTAAGGCCTGTTGGGAGAAAGAAAAATGGAGAGCAGTGGAAGTAAAGGAACCTGGCTTCAGTCAAGCAGACCTGGCTTTCTCTCTAGCTAAACCTCTAACTCCTGGAGTTGTCTGGCACCATGCGGCTGTAATTCTGAGGAAAGGCTAACGGGATGAAAAATATGCAACTCTCTCCAAGACAGCTATATGTTGCAGTAAGTGAGAGAGCAAATGAATTATTTAGGAAAGTATCAGCAATATGAACAGTAATGGAGCAGAATTAAGGGGAAGCTGCAAGGAGGCAGAGTGTGATTAATGTATTGGAAACCCCAGGCTTCCTCAGACACTACTTTGAGTGGAAGTGGGGAGATACTTGCAGCTTGAGCTTGGGATGTTTCTTATTATTTAATTAGCATTTTCACATCATTCTTAAACACTACAAATTAGCCTCCAGTTGTAATTTCAATTACAACTGAACAGTTACTGTTGTTCAATTACATTTAAAGCATGCTCAGGAGGGAACTATCATATATTGATTGCTAGTATCCTCTTAATATGGAATCCCGAAAGTTCGCACGCCTTTGGACAATTATTGAAACTAAGGAATTATTTCTTACATATACAAAACAACTTGTAATCAACAATATCCCTAAAGTATTGGAAAAGTGTCTAAATTAGTTGTTTTCTAGAATACCATAAATAAAAATGTAAAGGGCAACTAGAGAAGAAAACATTTCCTATATAATTGCTAAGTATAAGAACACAAAAGCCTGTTGAAGAAATCAAAGTAAAATCAAAGTGAAATCCCAGGTGTGTGTACAGAGTGGGAGAAGAACTCCTTGAGAGCAGCCCTGTGGAGAAGGACTTGGGCGTTGTGATAGAGGAAAAGCTGGCCATGAGGCGGCAGTGCGCTCTTGCAGCCAGGAAGGCCAATGGCATCCTGGGCTGCATCAAGAGAGGGGTGGCCAGCAGGGAGAGGGAGGTGATCCTCCCCCTCTACTCTGCCCTTGTGAGGCCTCACCTGGAGTGCTGTGTCCAGGCCTGGGGCCCCCAGCACAGAGGGGATGTGGAGCTGTTGGAGCAGGTCCAGAGGAGGGCCACCAAAATGATCAGAGGGCTGGAGCACCTCTCCTGTGAGGAAAGGTTGAGGGAGTTGGGATTGTTCAGCTTGGAAAAGAGAAGGCTCTGGGGAGACCTCATTGTGGCCTTCCAATACTTGAAAGGAGCTTACAGGCAGGAGGGGGACCGACTTTTTACACAGGTGGATAATGGTAGGACAAGGGGGAATGGGCTCAAACTGAAAGAGGGGAGGTTTAGGTTGGACATCAGGAAGAAATTCTTCCCTGAGAGAGTGGTGAGGCGCTGGCACAGGCTGCCCAGAGAAGCTGTGGCTGCCCCATCCCTGGCTGTGTTCAAGGCCAGGCTGGATGGGTTCCTGGGCAGTTTGATCTAGTGAGCTAGTGGCTGGCAGCCCTGTCCATGGCAGGGGGGTTGGAACTGGATGATCTCTGAGCTCCCTTCCAACCCAAGCCATTCTATGATTCTACGATACCATGATTTTATGATTCTATGATTCTGTGATTTCTCTTATACAATACGAAGTCAGTAGGGCTGCTGCCCATGACAGGGGGCTTGGAACTAAATGATCTTGAAGGCCCCTTCCAACCCAAGCCATTCTACAATTCTGTGATGTCTGGTTTACTGGTTTCCATGGTTCTCTCCAGAAACATATAGTGGCCCTACAGAATGTAAATCTTGTTGCATTATCTTTTTTTAAGAATGTCAGGGAAATTGTTTTTGTGTTATCTGCCTTTGAGTGTTTTCAGGAATAGCTAAAAATCAAAATCTTTTGTTTTTTTCATATGCAAAATGAAAAGTAAGCCTTTTCTTCGCCTTGAATTTTTGGGCTGGATTGTTTAATAAAATTCTTAGGAAAAGTACAAGTATAACACATGAAACTCAGGCTTAGCAGGCAGCAAAGGAAATAAAGTTCATAAAGCAAAAATGACAAAATTCTTTCCCTATGGACGTGAGGGAATATGTAGACATTTTAAAACTTTAGACGTAAAAGTCAACATGGCCTATTTGTCTATCCAGAGCCTTCTACACCTGCCTACACTGTAGGACTGCAGTCCATCAAATATATGTATGCACATATATATTTGATATTGATATCTCATTGGTATATATATGCATTGTGTGTGTGTAGATAAACATTATAATTTCACAACTCTTCTATAAAGTGGAAGCATAATCTAGTTCTTGTAGAACTCTGAGGTGCAGAGAAGTGATGTGAAGTCACTAAGGTTGAATGTGGTGAAGTTAGGATCAACCAAAATCCGGTTTAATCAACATCAGAACTCACAGAGTAGGGACTCCAAACTCATTTCAGTTTAACAGCTCCAAGCATTTCTGTTTTGTATTTTATATAAGGATCTATAGTCATCTTCAACTTTTGAAATTCTAAGGTTTCTGCGTTGCCATTTTCATCCTTAAGCTTACAAGAAGCTTTTCAAAGAGTAAAATTGTCTGTATGCTTTATACTGTTATAAGAATATACACAACATTCCAGTAGCTGAAGCATTAAGAAAAACAACAGCAATTATGATAAAATGTCAGGGATGATGGCAGTACTGCATCACAAACTTTATCGTTTCCTTTAACTTATGCTTTAGAAATATTTTCTCATTTACTTCTCAACATCTTAAAGCCCCATTTTAAATTGTTTTTTAGCACAACACTTTATACTTTAAAGCCGCCTTATTTTAGAGTGTTCTGCACACCACTGGGAAATCCTAAGGATTACATCCTTACTAGAAGTGAAAACAATAATCATCAGTTACCACTTGAAATCTATAAAATGGAAGATTCTGGGGCATAACAACTGATTACATGGAGGAAATGATTCTTCTGGATTTGTGCCAGTCCCTAATAGGTGCTATTTCATCACAGATTAGCATGTTCAAACTACTTGTCTTGGGTGAAACTTAACACTTCATAGGCAGAAGGATATGCAGTCCTATGGCTTTTACTGGAGAATCATCAGCCCAGCATCACTGTAGTCCATACAGGGAGAATTGAAGAGTTGAGCACCAAGTGACCATAAAAGAGGCCTCTAGAAATGGCCTCACCTCAAGCCAGGGGATGCTCTGAAACCTTCAAAATGCCGTTTCTTAGAACTAACAATAAATTTCATTTCCTGAAGATGGGAAGTGTGAATAGATGCAGGAGTAGGTATGCCTGTGCACGAGCCATCATGCATTATATTTTCGCAGCCACTCCACCTCCTCTGTCTGTTCATCTTGTCCATCCTTGGCATTTGGTCCAGCCATAAAGATCAAATCACTAGGAATCGTACCTGGTTTTCTGTATTACTAGAAGGAGATTGCCTGTGGGATTTCAAACACTTATGTTTGCTCCCTGTGAAAACAACCTCCTACCTTAAGCAGAATCAGGATACTTTGTTTCAGGCATAATTTGATATCTGCAAGGGAACCATCTTGGTTCTCTTGCCTCATTTCCAAAGACCCATTTGTGGCCTGGGCAATTTTCAATGTGTGTTGCAAGTTTTCTATTCCACTGACGACCAAAATACCAGTTAGCTTTCCCTCTGTGCAGCAGCATAAGCCTGTCTCCGACAGCTCTTCGGCTGTAAATTACGGTGGGGCTGACATTTTCTTAACGAGAAGAGGCTTTTGTGATGATGAGGAGCATCCTTAGGAAACCTCATCCTTTGGATATGAATGATATATGGGATTCTGCTCTGCATGTGAACACAATGGAGCGAGCTGATCTGTGGATAGGGAGGAGTCTGTGTGGAATAGGAATTGGAGAGAAATAAGGGAAATGGAAGCAGAAAAGCAAAACTGGTACATGTGGATGTGATTAAAAGTCTTTCAAGGTTTCTAGTCCCATTGAAAGCTTTTTCCTCTAAGTTTTATCAGACGCAAAGAACAAAAGCAAAATGTAATAAGAATCACTGAAATGGTTGAATGAGGTAAACTATCTCTTTCAAAATTCTTTGGAAGTTTTGTAGATCTGGAGAAGGACTAAATGCTAAAAGTGCACCACCTTTTTCCAGTTATGTTACAGTTTTTGCTCTCATTTAAAATACTATTTCTTCTCATGCTGTATAACGTAGGGGCAGTATTAAAAGCAAAATAAAGTTTTTAACATGAAGTTAAAAAATACTTCAGTATTTAACAATCTTCCTCTTCAAACAAGTGAAAATGAATGTACATATGTTCTTTTTCTTGTATGTACAAATTAACTGAAGATATTAGTTTGAAAAAAAAAAAAAAAATGAAGCTTTAGACTGGAGAAATCCATGTTTTTCCAACTACTTCAGGTGAAACACTCATTCATTTTGCTGTGTGTTCCTTGTTACATGAATAACCCTGCTTAGAAATCAGGGGTATTACAGAGAAGGTTCTCAGGTTGTCATTGAACTTTCGAACTCTGAAAGAGCTTTGACTGCTGTTACAATTTTGTAGCAGTGGCACAGAGTTAAACAGCATTGAAGACATGAAAATCCATACATCAGAGTCAACCGAAGCATGAAAGCTGACAAAGCTTCACAGACCCGTATTCTAGAGTCCTAAGTGTGGCAAAACAAGGCATTAAATTCAACAGAGCATTTTTCTCCAACCGAGGGAACAGAATGATCCGGCTGTAACTTCCCAATGTGTCTTTAGCTGCTCTCCTTTTCAAGCAGAAATTAACAAAGAATAAATTACTGTGCATATTTTAGACTTTATTCCACTTAATTACATCTTCATTTTATTGTTTACATTTCTAGAGATTCTGGTCACCACTGAACTGGCAGAGCAGCTGCTCTGGGAAAATTAAAACAGTATATTTTCAATGAATAGGAATTAAGTTGTTCGATTTCCTCTTCCCCCCCCTTTAGCATCCACTTTTGTAGCAAGCAATGCTGTGCCCATTCTCTCCAACAGACAGAGAGACACTCAGAATGCCATATGAGGAGGCTGAAAAGGCAACTATATCTTCTAGTGTTGTTTTCTGGCTTGTTCTGCGTTTCTTGTAGACAGGGGATGTATAGACCCTCACAGTCTGGCAAAGAGAAAGGAAATAGTTCCCCTGGAAATTATTCAACCTGTAACTGCAGAGATTGGAGAGCAGGGAGGGGGGAGCATTGAATAATGCACTTCATTAAAAAAACATTAATGTCCTTCCCACTGAAAGGACAGAAAGGAAAGAGCTACATCCCCACACGGGGCTATTTGCATTGGCTTCTGGGTGTAATTCTTAGGAATTTTGTACAATCTTGATAAGTTTAAAACTGATTAAAACTTCCTTCTTAAAATAACTGAAACCACTATGGCTCTCCAAAAACTTTTCTTCGTTACTGTTATCCTAATTTCTAGTATTGCCATTACCACCATCACTACTATTACACTGTTGTATTGACATTAATAGTAGCAGCACCTTATTGTTGTTGGCTTTATTAATTTGATGAGAATCTTCTGGCCCAAGATCTTCAGCTCAGGCTCTAAAGATGAGTTTTCTGCCACAAGAAGATGGCACACATTGCTGGGTGTATTAGGCATCCCTAAACCCGAGCCTGCCAGGACTGAAACTCCAAGGTGTCTCTGAGATACAGCATGCTTTGCACTACTGTGTCTGGGACCAGCTAACAAATCTGTGATGTCTGGTAGTTATGTCATGCTTACTGGTGTTATGTTCGCTTTGGACAGTCTTGCTGATCTCAGTTTTTTCTGATTTCTGTTTTATATATTGCAGAACCTTACCAAGTAGGTCCAGGAACAGTCGTGTTAGAGTTAGCTCTTTTCCCTGATTTAGAAGCCTAAGTGCCAATGGATCAGCTCTTGAGATAAAGAAAATAGCAATGATTTCCCCTGCCTACTGCAGAATAAATATATTAATTCATTCTGTTTTCCTTTCACATTCCTCCCCTATTTGATTACCCATTTCAAAATTTGTAACATGACAATAGTTCTAACTACTGTGTTATGTTTTTTTCAGTGTAAATCCTTCATTTTTCTTCTGCTGCTGCTAGCAGCAACAGGTTGAAGGCACTGCAAAAGCCGGGTGAGCAGCCATCAGAATGCAGATCTGCTCTTCTGTTGAAGGGATGGATTTCAGGGGAATATTAAAGGAGTGTTCTTATTTAAAAGTGCATTATACCTGACACGTAAAATGGGTCAAAATATGAATTTAAACTGACATTTTTCTGCCCATGAAGACAACGTTCCCTCATTCAACTTACATTTTATTTTCAAAGTAAATACTGGAATTTTCCACTCTTTATGTTCACTGCTTAAAAGGGG